>BRDA01011004.1:7741-20838 GCA_036984385.1 Crenuchus spilurus | reverse complement strand
ATAATTTACAAATAAATTCTTTAAAAATCCTACAATGTGATTTCCTGGATTTTTTTCTCATTTGTCTCTCATAGTTGAAGTGAACCTATGATGAACATTACAGACCTCTCTCATCTTTTTAAGTAGGACAACTTGTACAATCAGTGACTGACCAAATACTTTTTTTCCCCACTGTACATCCAAAACCTTACCCACTACAGCCCAAAATCATTGCGTTCAGCCTTGTTCAAAGAAATGTAGACTAAGAAACGTGAAATAGAGGCTAATGGGAAATCATTTGAGCTTATTGGTTTCCATTATAAATGTTTTCTCAGTCAACAGGATTGCTTTTATTTCATTAAATTTAGGGGAACACGAGAAAATTACTGCTAACGATAACTGACAGGATCTCTACAATAGAGAGAGATGAGTTTAGTGCTGCAGTATTTCTTTAAAGTGTTTAAACTCTACAGTCATACCAGAAAAGTATGACCACCTACCTAATAGTGGGAATAAGCACCCTTGCTTGCTCAGTGGTGATCACTTTGCACGTTGCTCATTACAGAGGTTATTTGCTCTTGCTTTGTACCACTCATGGGGCACCATTGTGGTGCCAGTGGGAGGCACTCAATGGACAAAAAGTCCATTCTCAGTACACCTTCAGTACTATGTCTCTAGAACATCAGACAAAATCAGTGGTTTTTGAGACTCTGTCCCCACCATCCTTCACCCACTACCCTATTTTCATGCCCTGTTGGACGTCTGTCCTTTGCCCACGACTGCTGCTCTGCTGCAACTGACTAGTGTGCTCACTTCTCATATGACTGTGTATTTATAAAGATTGTTGGCCCAGTGGAAGATGAGCTCTGAGTCTTTTCTTTCAAAGTTCTTTTCGGTTTTTTCTTCATGGCCTTGGATTTCTGTGAAGCTACACAGCTGAACTTGCTTAGCTCATGAGGTAAGTATACAGCACGTAAACACTGAACTATAATCCGCTCAAGAAGGAGCATCGATCACACAGAGACACCGCAAAGAAACACCGTTTTCAGAGGCGAACAAGTACAGGCTTCAGAAACGAGTGAGCGAGTAACGGCCTAATCACGACAGAGCGCTTGAAACCTATCCATCCATCCAGCGCTCTCTCTCCGTCGCTGACCAAATAGCTCAGAACGCTCAAAGGCAATTTTAAGCAGGGCACACGAAACACAAGAGCAAGTAATGTGTAATCCAGGCGAAGTGGTCCGAAAGGTAAAGGAGCGGAGTGGGCCACGGTGGAGAGTGGCCATCAGCGACAGGTGAAGACAATGAGCCACTCTCAAGGAAATTGTGCTCGGCGCCTGCTGGGTCTCAGCAACACGACCGGCCACACATATTAAAACAAACCTGCACTTTACAGAGGACACGACTGGTAAATACAGGTTTGCTGAGAGCAAAAAGTCCAGCTGAGGGCAAAACTATTACAGCTGTAAAATATCAAAGCTGTAATTCTCATCGCCATCCATTCATCCACCATCTTCCACTTAGTCCTGATGAGGGTAGTAGTGAGTCTCTTACCCTTTCACTGGGCACAGGGAAGGGCATTACACTATCCTCAGCCAGGACAGGTTGCCAATCTATCACTGGGCACACATGGCGAGACAGTTTAGAGTACCCAAATCACCTGATTTCCATGTTTTGGGAGGAAACCGGAGGCCCTGGAGGAAACACATATACAGGGAAAACATGGAAAGTCCACCCCGAGGCATCAGCGCTGAGAGGCGAGCATGCTAACCACTATGCCACCGTGCCACCCGTGCATAGTCTTTATGATATTTAATAATGATTCTCATATAATCAAGAAAAAGAGCTGGATCTGGAGCACTGAGGTAGCAGATGTACACAGTGTTATTATAAATACGATACTCCAGAAAACAGTAAGTACTCTTCTCTGACTGTATATACAGGCCTAATCGTTCAAATGTCACATTTTTGTATTTAAAAAGTCACAACAGTGGTTAAATAAAAGGCATTAATCACAGACTGTGCAGTTTTGAATCTTTCTCACAAAACAGTCAAGCACAATTCATCTCTTTCTGTTGCTCAGAGTCACTCGATTTGCCCAGGAAAGGGTCATTAGCTGTCTCTCTGATGTAGCATCGTGTTTCTGTAAGGCACAGCTCACTCAACCCTGGAAAAGTGCATTAGTTCAGATTTGGCCTCAAAGGTTTATTGGCTCTTTTGACAGAATTATTTTAGGTGACTACTGAGATCTATTGTTTAGTTAGTTTCATTAGCTGTGTTAGCTTCACAGGTCCAAAATTCATACAGATATTGGCTGATCAGCTACATGTAGGATACGTCAGAAATTGGTAAATTGTTTCTTTTGATTGAATCATTTTATTAACGCTGAAGTCTGAGAGTATTTCAGACACTCTCATGTAGTCTGACATGCCCTGACTTCTTACAAATTACACACATCTAAAATTATTTTCCCCAAAGTGTTACACAGGCTTTTAGTTCAGTTTAGTTTAGTTCACAAACTCAGCAACAACAGTGTCAGAACAGTAAGAGTGTCATAAATCTATATTCTGATTAAATCTGATCTAAAACAGATGTGCTGATATATTGTGAAAAAACTCTAAACATTTCTAGTCAAGACTTCTGAGCTCAGAACTGAATTAACAGAGGTGTTGGCTACACACTGCTCATTACAGTTTTTAGACATTGTATGTGGTTTTATTTCTAAAGCTTAACTAATGTGAGGTGACACTCCGTTTTACTCACTCAGTGGTTCCTAGACTGAATATTTATGAGATACATGTGAGGTGAGAGGTGAGATGTCTTTGTTCACATTCACATTTCACAGCTGCTATTCCACCAATGGAATGTCTGAAATTGTCATGTCATTATTATAAGAATGACCGATTTACATTTGCATTTACAGCATTTGGCAGACGCTCTTATCTAGAGATTGCGTCATTTGGCGGGAAAAAATGTGCAGCTGTCTGTCTCACTCTGACAAATGTGTCTCTGCTTATTTAAGCTCCTCTCACAAATATCTAAAAATATATATTTTGATTCAAGCTTATATATTTGAAAACAAGAGCCTTTAAGGTTTCCGGGGTAAGTTTAGGTTTATTTCTAAGATTAAATCAGAGTTATATAACTGTTGTTCAGAATTTTAGTTTTATCCCCGAAGGGTGGATCGCTGACTCAAACAAAGTTATGAAAAACTGTTGTGCTGTATATTCAGTCATACATTAAAAAATAGAATAGTGTGGAAAAGTTACAGTTTATGTTAATTACATGTAAAGTGACATATTTCAATCATATTTTGTTTTAATGTTGATTAGTGTTGGCTGGACAATCAGTGACAGTAATATGATGGGCAGTAGTAGTGTTGGCACTGTGGGCAGCTGCTGGGCATCTCCATAAAGCTTGTGAGCAGATGGAAGCATGAAGTGCTCTAAAATCTGCTGGTAGGTGTTGACTTTGGACTAAACACAGTGGACCAACATCAGCACCTCAAACCATCACAGACTGCAGAACCTGCACACTGGACTTCAGACAGCTTGGATTGTGTGTCTCAGACTCTAGGAGCTGATTTACTAATGAAATCTGAAAACTTTGGACCAGTTCTGGCTCTGCTTAGTCCAGGTAAGACACTTGTGATGTTGTCTCTGGTTCAGGAGTGTTGATATTAGGACTGTGGCAGCTGTAGCTCTGAGGGATACACAGTGTTTATACTGTTTATAGTCACTTACTCACAGTCAACTGTTTTTAAATGAAAGTTTATTTGTAAATCAGCTCCTAGAGTCCAAAGTGTCTGAAGGTTCTGCAGTCTGTGATGATTTGAGCTGCTGCTGTTGGTACAAAGTCAACAGTGTAAAATTATACTGGCCATCATATTACTGCTTGACTGACCACCTCACAAGTCATACTGATCAGCGTTAAATAAAAAAGTTATTTATTGAGCATTGGTGGCAATAATCCACAGGTATCACGGTTCTGGAGGTCTGCTGACTCCTTCCCGCGGCTGTAATGACCCTCAGAGGAAAGAGAAATAAAGATGAATCAGACTGAATGTCATGTTTTTGTCAGGATCTGTATGTCCTTCCTTGATATTGCTTCATACATCTGCAACATGAACCATGGCACCAGACAAACACAGCCTGCGCTGTGAAATTAGCACATGAAAGTTGCTTTTTGAATGTCAAAGTCCTAAACATGTTGAAAGACAGCTTGTATCACACTGTGTAGTGGGAGGCATACTGGGAGGCAATCTCGGCGCAGCTTTTCAAATCTGTTTATTTATTTATTTCCTTTTTTTGGGATCTACATACAGTGCCGTGCTTCACTTTCCTGCTTTCCTTCGCTGAAGAGCGGCCTGATTAGATGGGAGATTTGAGAGGGATTCGACACTGGAGGCTGCGCTGAAGCCTCGGCCGTATCCCTTTAAGCCCCATCAAAGAGCTATCAAAGTGTGCTGACACACTGCTGCGGATGATGGTGTGGAGCAGAGGACGTGTGGGCAAAGATAAACTCAGCCAAAGATGACATACATTTACAAAAGTAAACAGTCAATTTTTATCTTCATTACACAAATGTTGACTCATGAGTTCGCCAATCCAGGGTTGGCGCTCTATCCACGCGGATCACGCACTGTGTGCCCCATGGGGGCACTGCAAAAAGGTTACGGCGCCGCCTTGGACTCTAGGAGCTGATTTACAAATGAAATCTGAAAAGAGTAACAGCCCAGTTTTTTGTCTCTTTAGTCCAGGTAAGATATTTCTTTCATATATATATATATACACATTTTTGCCAATTTTCTCCCCTTCCCAATGTGGTAGTAGCCAATTAACCCATCCCATCCACTAGAGGGCTCTCCTCATCACTTTGCACTGTCCCTGACGGTGAAGATGAGCACAAGCCTCCTCCGCTGCATGTCATACAGCCACCGTCTCTTTTCAAACTACCGCTGATACACCGTCACTGGGGAGCCAACACACTCGGAGGAAAGCGCAGGATTCCCAGCTCTGAATGGACCAATCAGATGCCTGAGCCAGGACATTGCAATGTAAGAGTGATAGTGAGAGTGAGAGCACCATCTACCCGCCCAGAGAGAGCACTGCCAATTGTTGCTCTCTTGGGCCCCGGCTGTTGATGGTAAACAGCATGACCAGGATTCAAACTCGCGATCATCTGGTCATAGTGTCAGCGTCTTAGCCTGCTGAGCCACTCGGGGCCCCAGGTAAGACATTTCTGACTTTGTCTCGTTCAGGAGTGATGATATATTAGGAAAGTGACTGTGTACAGATCTATTTTGATGGACAACTTCTAGTAGACCTTGTTTTGGTAGAACCTCTTCTCATTTACCCATATTCCAATGTCATCAGGGAATTATGACTGTAACATAGGAGCACAATGAGTCACAACATTAATACCACTCACAGATGAAGAGAGGACCACTGATTACCTCAGCGTTGTGCGTGAAGGTCTGGGATATTTCTGGGTTCTCATAGATGATGTGTTGGATCCTGCAGACCACTTCAACAAAGACTAAACAGTAATTGGCAGATGACTAGACTGCAGCATCTATGCTTGAGGGGTACCTCTGGTCAACAGTGGCCTCCAGATCTGATCATCTGTGGGCAAGTCCAATCCACGATGGCTCCACCTCACAAGACATCTTCATGCCAGATAACACAGGGCATCTTTAGAGGTCCAACAGCATGTTGGTGTAAATAACCCACAGATTCTACACAATGTGCCTTTTTCAATGAAAACGATGGGAGTCCACATCTGTAGTACATTACATGTCCAAATGTTTGTGGACACCTTTTCTAATGAATACATTCAGCTGGCACAGATGTACAAATGCCCACACAGCTTGTCTAGTCCCTGTAGAAGTACTGCCAAAAGAATAAGACTAAACATGAACTTACTGGCACCATGTCTAATGCCAGGTGTGGGCTAGAGAGGTATAAAGGCCCCCAGCATTGAGAATAATGTTCTCCGCTCCATCCAATGAGTTGGTGGTGAACGTCCAAGATCCTGAGCTCACTAACACTGAAAATAATCAATCACTTAGAGACAGTAACTCCAACAAAAGCAGGATAATTGATTTGATTTCAATAGAAATTTAAATGGGCAGGTGTCCCAATACTTTTGTCCAATAGTGTATTTCTGTTCTATATGTATTTGCATGCATATTTTTTTAAATAAATTAACATTAGAAGGGCCATTGCATCTTTATCTGAAGCACAGATGTGTAGGCTGCCTGTAAAAATAGTATTTATGTAGTAATGTTAACCATCCAGCAAAGTCTGGATGCTACAGAAGCAGAACTAAACACAATGCTTTGGGAGAAATGTGCTGAACACATGCAGGTCATGGTGCAGGCTCCCCTGCTGAGAGCACGGCTAAAAACATTATCCAGCTTTTATGTGTGATGTCTTAAAGAAGGTAGAGCTCTTCACTTCACTGCTGGATCTGCATGCAGGGAATGAACACAAAGCTCACATCACATGAATGCACGGCCAGCTGGACAAAGTCAAGGTTAGCTTTTGCTTGCTAGGAGCTTTTATTGGCTACATTTCTCTATGTTGAGGAGACTGTTGGGGAAAGTTTAGTTGTGTGTATAAGTCATATCAGCCTTATGACTGAGCTGTTTGCAGGCATGAACCATTATGCAAATATGTAGCAGAGTGTTGTGCCTGATGTCCAAAAGAACATGATAATAGGGTACCGCGTGAAGCATGGTGGAGGGTGCATCTCAGGAACCATCAACTTTGTGGGATGTTCTGGAGCTGCCATAGTGAAGGTGTAACAAGAACGGACTTCTCATACGTTTTTTATTTACTACACATAAAGTGAGACTTTTTTGTTTTAATGTTGATCAGTTTGGCTTATAGCTCATGAAAATCAGAAACACCGGAATCTCAGATTATTAGAATATTTCAACTGGGAGTAAATCACTGTTCAAAATAGTGCTGGGCGATAAAACAATATAATTTTTTCTCACAATAATATTTCCCTCGATGACGATGATAAGCCAGGACAATAGAATTCGATAAGCATTAACGTTCCTTTCCATTTCACGTCTAAGCAGCTTGACAGAGTTCTGACGTCTAATACTGCTGCTTGTTAGCTCCTCCTCACCAGCACTGCCAAAATGCACTGTTGTGTTTAAGACAAGCTGTGATTGGCCGGGGAAGAGAGCGTGAGGTCGCTGTGTGCTCGTCTGTTTGTGTGAGAAGGAGAAGGAGGGTCAGCTGGAGTGCTAGCATTAACCTGTTAGCTTGGTTCTCTAGCCTGTTATTTTGGAGTGGCTGCAGCCCACAACAATCATTGTAAGTTTCAACAATAAAGCGACGACTGTAAATGTCTTTCTCGTCCATCCTTTCAATGCGTCCAGCCAGACGCTACAATATTATGTTCTGGCAAAAAAACATTTTAATATTTTTAACAGTAACATTTCATGTATTTAGTCTGATGTTTTTAGAAAGATGATGTTTAAAACCATGACTGTGTTAGAAAAAGTAATATCATGATAATTATCGAGATTGATCAATATAGAAAAATTTATCGTGATAACATTTTTGGCCATTTCGCCCAGCTCTAGTTAAAAAAGTATTAAGTATCACTAAAACAAAATACTTGAAATGTGTAATGAATATGAAGTATATGACAGTTAACCTTTTCAAATTAAATTATGAACACAAATGAACATTTTCACGTTATTCTAGCTTTTGAAGATGCACTAGCATTTTTCAGTGAAGAGTGCTTCTCAGAGAAGAAGTACCACTATGGTCCAGTGCTAACAGTGTATCTCATTACATGTTACTCTCCATTATTTTTTTGCTCTCAATGTAGAAGCCTGTATCATCTGACACATATATGTACAGTACCACTCAAAAGTTTGGACACACCTTCTGGACATTCAGTGTTTTTCATGATTTAAAAATGTTCTGCATTGTAGATTAACACTAAAGTCATCCAGACTATGAATAAATACACATGTAGTTATTTAGTAAACAAACAAGTAAACAAAACCAGAATATATTTATATTTTACATTCTTCACAGTAGGCACCTCTTGCTTAGATGCAGCTTTCTTGGCATTTTCTCAGTCAGCTTTATGAGGTAGTCACCTGGAATGGCTTTCAGTTAACAGCTGTGTCTTGTAAGTAAGTAAATTTTATTTATATAGCTTTTTTGAGCCATTGTTCCAAAGTACTTCACAACTAAAAACAAATGGTAAAAACAGAAAAATAAAATATACAGATTTGTAAAGTAAAAATAGAAAATTATACATAACATAAAAACATAAAAGAAATTAAAATAAAGAAGTAAAATAAACTAAGTAAAGTCAAAAAGTTGTCAAAAGTTCATGAATTGCATTTCTTGCCTCTTAATGTGTTTGAGACATCAGTTGTGTGTCTACTTTGAAGTAAAAACTAAAACATGTTTTGGTTTGTTTAACACTTTTAAGTTTACTACATGATTCAGTTTGTGTTCACTCAGAGTCTGGATGACTTCAGTGTTAAAATTACAATGTAGGAACAAAATACAAATAAAAACACTGAATGAGAAACTTTTGTGTCTGAAAACACTTTTGTGTACTTTGTAGTGATTAAGTTTGTTGATATCATCATAGCATCACTTTGAACAGTAAGCCTAGTCTACATGGAGGAAAGTCATTTGCTAGCTCCTAATATCATAGTCAATTACAGGGTTTCCCTGTACATACTGTCTTATGCCAGTTAGGTAGACACTGCCCAACTCTACCCTGGGATACTAACCAGTGCCACATTATTGATTCTCCAGTGTGTGTTTAATAAAGGGAATATAGCAATAGCAATATGTAGCTACTCACATTCCGAGCTTCATTATTTATTTCTTTTCTAAGATCCACACAAAAAGGTTTTTTTGAGCATTTTGAGCAACTAATTAAACATTCAGCTTCAAATAAACCATGTCATATCACTCTTTTTCAGTCCCGCATAATGACCCTTTAGTGCTGTGCAGCCAAATGATTTCTGAGATTAAAAATCTAAAAGCTACATTTTTAGCGCTCAGGAGTAAAAAATATCAACATTTTGTATTAAACACTAAGATTTAAATTCAGGTGGAGAATCATAAAACACACAAAGCTTGTAGATATCCTGCGAAGGTTGTCCGTTACCATCCCTGAATGTACATCATAACCTGACAAATGTTTAGCGAATGTCAAAGGTTAATCCTCAGTGAAGTGTAGCAGTTTCAAAGGATTTAGCACTGTGAAATGTCAGGCTTATCTGTGGAGCAGAATGACACATTTTTAGCAAAAACTGAAGCATTTCTTTGCTTATTTTACCTCAACGACCTCACACACTCAAAAAGAGAAGAGACGCACAAGGTTTCAATCAGTCTAGGAGCCCGTAGAGAAGTAGAATTGTATTTTTTAATCAACTCAAATCCCCAAATACAGTAAAAGATAACATTGTAACTAATCTGCTGCCTCCTTTAACATGTGACGCAGTGCAACAGCTACAAGAAACTGGCCTCATCTATTTGTACACGATAGGAAAATACCCTGGTTGTTTGCATAAGAGTATATCACAGGCTAGCTATGGAACCAAGAAGGGTATAAAGGGGCTCTAACCTCTATAGACCAAATGGATGATCAGTCTCTGCAGAACGGAGTTAGATTTGCAGGCAAAATACAGACGCCTGGCAACATAATAGTCAAAGGTTAGGCAAAAACTCCATAGTCATATTTTAATCAGACAGCCAAAACAAACTCCAAACCACTGTGTACATTATCACGAGATAAACAACATTACTTTTAGGAGAAGAAGAAGAATAGGAGGTATGAACAGAGTCTTCCCCTGAACCCCTCTTTTCGTTTATAATCCTGGATCCCACCGAGGGCCGTTCTTCTGCACTACCACGTCTACTTCACCAGACTGAAACAAAGACATTATATTCGGGCCTGCATTCATCAAGGTTTCTTCTGCTTGACTTAGACAATCACACACACAATGGCCACTTCATTAGGTACACATCTACACTCATTCACTGACCGCAAAGGTGGGCTTCTACAATTAGACTGTAGTCCATCTGCTACATACTTTGTTTAATAGTCAGGACTCCCACAGGACTCAATGACACTGACGTGGTGGTGGTGTGTTAGTGTGTGCTGGATCGGACATGTTTTTAAACCTCAGTGTCACTACTGGAGTGAAACCAGCATCCTCAGAGAACCAAAAACTAGAGGAGCAACAGATGAACACACATCACTGTCAGTGCAGTGCTGAGAATGATCCACCAGCTCTGTGGTGCAAGAACATATTGATCAAAGTAGTGCACCTATATGGTCAGCGGTGCTAAAATGGACCATGAGTGTACCTAATGAAGTGGCCAGTGAGTGCATGTAAAGAAGAAATTTGAGTTGGGTGAATCTGAAGTTAAAACTCCAAAAAAGGAGTGTAGTAAAGCTGACTTACATTTTTAAGTGGAGCGGACATAGTTTTAGCCATAGTGATCATCTCGACCGATGTATTCAAAAATCATTTCTTCCTCCGTGTCCCTGTACGATAAAGGGCTAAAATAAACCTTATAAAATTAGGAGGCAGAAGATTATGGTCTGTTTAACCGGTATATGAAGAGCAGTGCCAGAAACAGTGTGTTTACTTGAACTTAGACTTAAAATAAAAGCAAGAAACCCACCCAGAGTCCCAAACATACTCTACTGATGCTCAGCTTGAACACAGATGAAAGCGGATGGTCTCCGAACATGTGCTAACACAACATATGTAGGTATATTATGGTCTGGATGACTACTATTTCAAGTCTGAAAGTACAGTATCTTGCCCTTACATCTGCCTAATAACAGATGTCTGGTCTAGCACAATGTTAATGCTCTTCTAACGGACCAGCTGTGCTGAAAAGGAAGGCAAACATGAGTTCAACCGAGTAGAAACGATGGTGTACGAGTGCGCGGATGTGTGTCGGCTAGGACGCAGTGGAGGTGTTGGGGCTCCAGCCCATCTGATAGGCCCTCTCCAGCGTCCGCTTACAGTCCTGCATCACTGTGCTGAACACTATGTGTGGATATTGCAGGACCAGTCTCTCCACTGTCTCCTCGTTCACCTGCACAAAACACAAGACGAGGAAAAAAAAAGCTTAAATTTTAGCTCTTTCAATGTAGGTTTTCATAGACTTTCATATGCTTCTGTAGTTTTTCATAGACTTTCGCAGGCCTTCATAGACATTCATAAGCTTTTATAGACATTTGTAGGTTTTCCTAGACATTCGTAGGCATTCACAGACCTTCGTAGGCGTTCATAGACTGTCGTAGGCATTCATAGACATCCGTAGGCTTCCAGTTTTTCATAGACATTTGTAGGTTTTTTCATAGACTTTTGTAAGCATTCATAGATATTCGTAGGCTTTCAGAGATGTTTGTGGGTTTTCATAGACATTTGTAGGTTTTCAGAAATATTTGTAGGCATTGATAGACTTTCGTAGGCATTCATAGGTTTTCATAGACATGTGTAGGATTTTACGAACATTTATAGGCATTCATAGACTTTCGTAGACTTTCATAGACATTTGTCAATTTTCACAGATTTTCATAGACATTCGTAGGATTTCACAAACATTTGTTTTCATAGACTTTTGTAGATTTTCATAGTCTTTCATAGAGTTTCATAAATGTATTTATAGTAGACTTTTCCAGGTTTTTACAGGCTTTTGTAGACTTTACTAGTAGATTTTCATAAGCTTTCACAGGGTTTCACTTTAACAGGCTTTCATAGAAGAGCTTCATAGACTTGGTGGGGTTTTCACAGTACCTCAGTCTACATTCATAACTCATCATTAAAAGTACATTTTCTGTCTTACAGTTTCTATAACTTTTAGCGTAACAACTGATTGAGGTAATGACAACCTTCAGGATCATCTGAACATCAGGGCCTTATGTTCTGGATCTGGAAACCCTGGATTGGTAGCTCTCCAGGGCCAGGTTTGGGCAGAGGTGATCTAAAATATAAAGTAATAATGCATCCTCTTCAATGAGAAGAACTGCTCAAAGAACTTTGGGCCTTCAACAGTGAAATAAATAAAGCGGCACATTCTTGTGATGAATATTTATAATAACATTTTCAATGTAGAAAAGATGTGAACCAGTTTGGCTGAGACGTGACCTGTTTCAGTGTCAGATGAAGAAAACAGAGGCCCTTCCTAACCTACAGTTTTTTGAAGAATGGCACGTGTAACGCGGGTCCTGGAGAGGATACAGACGCGTTTGGTGTTCTCTGAGATAATTACCCTTGTCCTCTGAGGCACTGAGTCAAAACAACTTTCCACCCTTTAACTTTCATCATGTACAATGTCAACAGTGCTGCACTCCGATTACGAATGAGCAGCACGGATCCCAGGAGAGCCTCTCTAATTGTTCTTCATTATAAGCAATCATAAATCTTTCCAGAGTGAAAATGAACATGAACATCACAAACATTCACGTGCATGGAGAGACTGGACCGAAGTGCAGAAGTACTGCATTGGTTAGGATCAGGCTTAATTACACTGAAATATATCCTGCAGGCCAGTACACATTCACACAGCACATTAAATATATAGGTGTCAGAAAGGGTTTATGGAGGAATTCAATAGAGGTACCACTTGTGGTTCCATTAAGAACCTTCAGTGGATGGTTCTAGAAAACCTCCACAATGTAAAGTAATAAACGTTTTTCTTCAAGAATCATTCGTCCATCATCAAGTGCACCTCATGACTGCAGATAAAACTCCTCAGCTCACCAAGAAATTACAGCACACACTCACTGCCACATGGGTGATCTCACTCTTACAGATCTCACTCTCGTTTGGTTTGGGTCTCGATATAGTACGGAGTGATCTCACGCTCATTAGACTCGTTTTCACTCGGGTTGAGTCTCGCTCTCACTCAGTCTGTGCCTTGCTAACATGCAGCCAGGTCTCACACTCTCTCAAAATAGGTCTCGCTCTCACTCGTGATGGGTCTCACTCAGGATGGGTCCCGCTCTCACTCGGGTTGGGTCTCGCTCTCACTCGGGATGGGTCTCGCTCTCACTCGGGATGGGTCTCGCTCTCACTCGGGATGGGTCTCGCTCTC
>BRDA01011002.1:25892-43360 GCA_036984385.1 Crenuchus spilurus | reverse complement strand
CAGTGAGGTGGAGTAAGAGGTAGACGTTTAAAAGAAAGTGGACAGTGAGGTGGAGTAAGAGGTAGACGTTTAAAAGAAAGTGGACAGTGAGGTGGAGTAAGAGGTAGACGTTTAAAAGAAAGTGAACAGTGAGGTGGAGTAAGAGCTAGATGTTTATAAGAAAGTGGACAGTGAGGTGGAGTAAGAGCTAGATGTTTATAAGAAAGTGGACAGTGAGGTGGAGTAAGAGGTAGATGTTTATAAGAAAGTGGACAGTGAGGTGGAGTAAGAGGTAGATGTTTATAAGAAAATGGACAGTGAGGTGGAGTAAGAGGTAGACGTTTAAAAGAAAGTGGACAGTGAGGTGGAGTAAGAGGTAGATGTTTATAAGAAAGTGGACAGTGAGGTGGAGTAAGAGGTAGACGTTTATAAGAAAATGGACAGTGAGGTGGAGTAAGAGGTAGATGTTTAAAAGAAAGTGAACAGTGAGGTGGAGTAAGAGGTAGACGTTTAAAAGAAAGTGAACAGTGAGGTGGAGTAAGAGGTAGACGTTTATAAGAAAGTGGACAGTGAGGTGGAGTAAGAGCTAGATGTTTATAAGAAAGTGAACAGTGAGGTGGAGTAAGAGGTAGATGTTTATAAGAAAGTGGACAGTGAGGTGGAGTAAGAGGTAGACACTACTGTGGTATCTTCAAACAACATCACAGCTCTTTGATCTTCTAGTATAAACACTGTAACTGCTCAACCTGTCTATGTGGAAAATCTCTTTGATTTTCAATTTGTCTGTGTACAGCCATGTCACAGTGCAGCCTTGTTTCAACCAGTTTAGCTTGTAGGCTAAAACACATTCATCTGGATGTGATGAATGCAGGCATTCAACTGGACAATCATGAGAATTCAAGTGACTGTTTGGACACTCAGTCAAAGTCTTAAACATATATTTGCATGTTTGGGCAAGATTTTGTTGAGTCACATCTGTCTGTTTTACCCACGCTGATCAAATAAATCTGACTCAGAGGAGAAATAGGCTTTGGACCCTCGGAAGCAGCTGAACCTGTCCTGAAATTGACCTGAAAGCTGACACTATGAGAAATAATGCTGTAACGTTACCTGTGTTATCAAATGTCTGTATATCCCACGTTCAAAATACTGTATATAGTATGTTGTGCATACATCAAGACTGGCACAGGTGTGTTTCTGTACAACAATATAATTTTAATCCTTTGGTTTTTATTCAGTAATGTGTCAAGTGCTTGCAAGTGAATACAATTCATTAAAGAGTTCATATCATACACCACAATTTCATTGCCTTCTTAGACTAAAAGAACTTGAATGTAGTAACAGTTTCAAATCTTTTCATTTGCTCCCAACTCATATAAAGAAGTCTACATATAGAAATGAAACAGAAAACATGATGCCCCAAACCCAAAATAAATTTGCTTTTAAATGTAATTTTTTTTACATTAAAAAAAAATCCATCACAAGGTTCTTAAGGGGGACACAAAAATAATGACTTTTAGTTTTCTACATTTAGAAAACCAATAACCTGTAGAAAAATTATCAAGTTTTTTAAAAGATGGTTCTTTACATAAAAAAGTTTTTTGCAGTGATGTGATTAAAGAACAAGTGAAGAAAAATCCAGTATAAGGTCTTATTTGCAAAGCCACTCTGTCCAAAACTAACTCATTAATGATGTTGCTCCAGAGAAACTGATTTCTTTATTTTTCATAGTGGAAATGTGAAACTAAATGTTCTAGTGAATGTACTGAACAGTACAGTATGTGATGACTGAAGCAGGGTGTCATGCCTTCCCCTCCTGTCAGGACGTTCTGGGTTTTTGTCTCCATCTTGTGGTCATGTTATGTCTTGCACCTTTGTTTTTGGTTTCATGTCACTTCCTATCGTGTCGTCATTCCTTGTCAATTAGTCCCAGGTGTTTTTAGTTTATTTTTTTGAGTCATTAGTCCTTGTCTTTTTAAGCTCTGGTTGTTTGTCTCTTGGTTATGGTTTATTTTGTAAGTACCTTGTTATGTCATTCATGTCTTGTGTATCCTCGTTACTCTCATTTTCAGTTTTTTTTAGTGTTTAGTTCAGTTTTCAGTCTGTTTGTTTCTTTAATAAATTACTTATTTTCATTTATCTCTGCACCTGCATCAGCCTCCTTTGTTCGTTTTAGTTTAGTTGGATCCTTTTGTTCAATCACCACCACCAACCCTGACACAGGGACTGTGTTTGTGTCCTCAGGACGAAGTGATGGAGCTTGAGGAACAGATTGAGAAAAAGAATAGAGAGAAGAAAGAGGAGAGTGAGGAGGCAACAGAGGAGAGCTTCCTCAAAGAGCTTTACTTCTTCATGAAACAGAGAGACACGTCGATAGAGAGAATCCCTCACCTGGGCTTCAAACAGAGTGAGTACAGAGAGAGAGAGAAAGTTAGAGAATTGATTTTTGTACATATCATTAAAAATATGAAGTTTAGTATATGCTATTTTAAATAAGTAAATAATAATCAGTCCATTTATACAACCTCTGTCTCTTGTTTGTTAATTGTTTGAACAATTTAAATTGTAATATTGTAACACTTTTTTTTTTTTTTTTTGTATTTTATGTTTGTAGTTGACCTGTATTTGATGTATAAGACAGTGAAAGACTTAGGAGGCTATCACCAGGTAAACATCATCTTTTAACTACAATGAGTTACCTTTACATTTTTCATACTTATCATAGCATGTTTTAAATGTTGTCACATGTACTGTAAAAATAATATTTTTATATATTTGAACTCTAGTTAAGAATTAATATTCAGCAGATTTACTTCACTTCTCAGTCATCTCGTAGACACCAATGAGGTCATTTAGAAACACTGCTCAGATATTCCTCCTGAGACTTGTGATCTCGTCCCTTTTCCTAAGTCTAAATTTTGTCTAGATTTGTTTAAAAGAAGACTGAAATCTCAAAATGAACTCAGCTGTTTCTCATCCAATGCTGTAAATGACTACTATAACTTTTATCTGAGACAGAAGTATCTCATGTCATGGCTATTTCTCCTGAGAAAATCTTCATTTAGTCTGTGGAGCCACAAAAGAGAAACATTTGAGCAATTAACTCCGCCTCTGGGTTTGCAGGTGAGTGCTCAGCAGCTGTGGAAGAAAGTTTATAACATTCTTGGAGGAAACCCACGGAGCACGAGTGCAGCTACATGCACACGGAGACACTACGAAAAGTAAGAGACCGTGTGTGTCCACAATGCAAAAACATCTCAGCAAACACCTTAAATTATGAGAAATATCTAAAAATGTCCATCAGTAGTGTAGTTATTAAACTGTTTTGGTGGACCTATGATTTTACCCATATGGGGCAAACCTTCGTAAAGGCAATTTGGAAAGGTGGGCAAGAAAGGTGTGGTGTGTTTTGTTGTGTTGTTGTTGTGTGTTTTTTTTTTTTTTTTTTTTTTTTTTTTTTTTTTTTTTTTTTTTTTTTTTTTTTTTTTTTTAAAATAGGGTGTTCTTGCAATTTGTCCTATTGTCCACTAAGCAGTTCAACTGTAGGTTCCTGTGTATGTTTGTATATGATATTAAATATCAGAATATACTACCTGCAGTTTAAATGCCTATAAAATCAAATGTGCACAATTGTATGACACTTGAACAAAGCAGGGCAAATCAGCATAACACTGGCACTTCATTTTATAATAACTAATACCATATATAGCAATCAGCCACAACATTAAAACCACTCACTGATGCATATGGTGAGCAATGGCTTCTGTAGCACAAATAGCTGAAAAGGTTCTTTAAAAAAATAAAAACAGTGGATTCCAGCTTGCTGCGTATGGTGTAAATTGGTCAGAGTTCCAATGCTGACCCTTGTCCACTGCCTAAAGTGCCTATAATGGGTAGAAATGGACCGTGGAGCAACGAAAGATGGCCTGATGTGTGTTCCTTAACTGAGGAAAGAATTGAAATAATGAAAGACAAGTCAGTGAAGGCTGTGTGATGCTCTGTGCAATGTTCTGTTGGGAAGCAGTTCTGCCATTAAAGTTAGTTACTTTGACATATATCCCCTACATACACCACACTGCAGATATGAATCAGGGGGGTTTTTTGGGTCATGCCAAGTAGTAAATAAAAGTACAATAAGTGTTCCGTTACATTCAAATTCTGCCAATGAAAAACATTGAAATCATTGCTGTTATGAATTGATTGGTCTGTTCATGGTCCACTGATTGACCCATTATGTGCCTCTGCAGAAATTGAGTGAACAGACCAGGCAATGTTTTCCAGCCTTCTGCTGTCCAGTTTTGACTACCCTGTAAACTCCACTCACTTGTATACATTTGTCTGCATCTGAACTGCATCTCCATTTATAAACAGTTGTCCTTAACTCTGTCTGATCTGCCGAAACAGATATTTAGAGATTTGCTTTTTACTGCTGTTGGTTAAAGTAAGTTTTTCTCAATGCAGGCTCCTGCTGCCATATGAATATCACCTGGCTGGGTACACAGACAATATCCCCATCGCTCTTCCTCGAAAACACAAGCTTCCACTCAGCTACGATGACCATTACCTCCTAAACCCCAAACGCCCAGTCATTAGACATGCACCACCATTTAACCAGGTACACAAGTGATTATAACCTTTTGTATATTAGAATACATATTCACACATGCAAAAAAATGTTCATGTATAATATGTTTATTTAATTGACATTTAATTTGTTCCCAGCCTCTTCTGGCAGATGGACGAGTTCATATCATGTCCATGCCTGGTAATGTTCTTCAGTACCTTCATCCTGGACCTACATCTATACCCAATATCTTCCCCATGTCTCGGTCTATGCCCACTATTCCCAATGTCAGCTCACCATTCCACACTCGAATCCCCATGTCTTACAGTCCACCTTCATCACTGGAGGCAAAACCACTGGACCTTCTGCGTCACCTGGCTGAGGAATATAAGTCATTGTCTGGCTTGGCAGAACCTCTCAATCTCAGCAACAAGAAGAGCAGGCTGGAGATATCAAGTAGCACCCCTTCTTCTTTTTCTCCACCATCTTCTACAAAGGGGCCCAAGTTCCTAAATGAGGCTTTACCACTGTACACATCCAGGGGTGATCAACCAAAAGCATCCGCAGAATCACCAAGGATGGATGCCCCTGCCCAAGCAGTTGTGAACCCAATGAACATGGATGTTGTCAACCTCACTTCCTCTTCTCAAAGCAGTCCAACTTCTAAAAATTCAAGTCCACTTCTAATCCAGAGGTCAAGTTACCCCAGTGCATTCTCTGTCAAGAAACCAGAACAAAGCCACCAGGTACTCTCGGACAAAGAAGGGTCTTCTGACGTAGCCCAGTCCAGCCCCAGCCAAGTCTCGGGCCGTCCATCCTTAGACCCATATGGTGGAATGGAGATCCAGATACCTCTGTCTTTACTGCAAAACTGGATCAAGGAAGGGCTCATCTCAAGCTTAGCATCTAGTCGCTCTTCTCTTCCTCAAGAGACAAAACATAAACTAGCACCGCAGTCTTTCAGCCAGGCAAGCACAACCTCAGATGCTTCAGTAGGTCTTATTTCCAGCCTAGCAACTCCCTACCAGCAGTTGCCTGGACCTGTTCCCTCAGAATTCAACAAATCTCCATCACCCAGTTCTCTTGGCCGAGGAAGAATGAGCTCAGACTCTTCAGACATTCCCTCAAGTGACCTTCCAGCAGATTTGAGCCTGAAGAACCATGTGCAAGACCTGGCTAATGCCAACAAGTGCAACAATGGATTCACTGCTAGCCCAGTCACTGCTAATGAAAGAGAGCTACCCAGAATCAATCAATATGCAAGTGTAAAACCATTTTTCATGACCACATCAGCGAAGATGCCATTCAGCAGGGACCATTACCATAGTGCTTCCCACATCAAAACTTCTCAAGATGAGGAGCAGGATGGCTACCACAAACAGGGTAACTCTTCCCGCATAAGGAACCAGGATGGTACAGGTTCCAAATCCCCAGGCTACAGTGACTTCACCACCACATTAGCTGCAAAGCCTGTGAAGGCATCAGAGAAAGCTCCTATGATTAAGCCTAACTCCTCCTCACCTCTCATCCAGATCACACCAGAGCACCTGAAGTTTCTCCTCTCAAATTCACCGCTGAGATTTGAGAGGGAAAAGATATTCTAAGCATATCTGAGCAAAACTAGATGTGACTAAACTGTCCATCAGGAGTTTGTGGACTATGCCTTTTTAACTTTTCAAGTGTAAAACTACCTGCAAATGTGTCTATATAACACTATTTTTAATGTTTTGTATATTTATCTTCAAAACTTAGCTTAATGCTCATGAAAGTGTGTTGAAAGTAGGTTTTGTCTACATGGTTTGACGTTGTTGGTGTGTGTGTGTGGTTTTTTTTTTTTTTTTTTTTTTTAAGCTATTGTTAGAAGCATATACTGTGCCAGTCAAAAGTTTAGACACAGCTTCTGCATATTCAGTGTTTTTTTTCATTATTTAAAATGGTCTGCATTGTAGAGTAATACTATAGTCATCCAAACTATGAAGAAATACATATGGAATTATTTATTAAACAAACATGTTAAACAAGCCATATTATATTTTAGATTCTTCAAAGTAGTCTTGTCATTAGTTAATGAATTGCATTTATTGCCCCTTAATGTGTTTGAAAACAAAGTATGTTGTGTGCCTACTTTGAGAAATCTAAAACATATTTTGGTTTGTTTAACACTTAAGTTTACTACGTGATTCCTTGTGTTCCTTTATAGACTGGATGACTTCAGTATTAATTTACAATGTAGGAAAATAAAACTTTGAATGAGGAGTGTCCAGACTTGTGACTGATATTGTATTGAAACTAATTAGTGCTGATATGACAACAAGGAGATTAAAGGAGTTTAACTTTATCTTAATTATGAAAGGTAGTTTCATAGGTAAGGTAGTTTTGTTTCTCAAAATAAGTAGCTTTGTATTAAGTTGTTACAGATCTACTAAGAAAACGTACTTATATATTACATTTGGGGGTGCCCCCAAACTTTTGAATACTTATACTACTACTTTTGATTGTAGTAATAAAAATGTAGTACATACTTTTGTGAATAGTCACTTAGAGATCACTTACAAGCCAATGAGCTCCTGAAAGATCTGAACACATTGTGATATTTGGTGTATAAATTCACAATTTTGCCAGTAATTCACCTGCTTTAAACTTGATTTTGACCTTTTAAAGTGAATTTAATAAAGAAATAAATTTTCTTTAGTTTGATGAAGTTTGTATACATTGGTTCATAACATGCCATTAACCCACTTGTCCATACAATCTATAAACAAACTAAACTGCATCTTGTTTCAGATTTGCAGTTTTTTATGATGTTGCATAAACCTGTGCATCTGACCTTGAATTCAAGCTGAAGTCAAAAGTGTAAATATGAAGTGAAATTTAATGTTAAAAATTTTTGAAAATGTTAAAGGAAAAGATATTTTTAAATCTGTTTTCATGAGACACAATGTTTGGTGCTTTGATATTTGCATATTGCCAGTTAATACTGTAATAACTGTATATTTGTTTTTAAAATGTTTCATACAATAATTTTATTCATATAATATATTTCTTATATGAATACATAACCCACTGCTGTAGTACAGAACCTTTTGTAAATGCTTCTTTCACACTTAAAATAAAACATTTAATGTGTCTTTTTGAGTTTTCAACCCTTTTGTATCACTTCCAGCACAAAAATTGCAAGAAATCAAAATTTAAAATGTATCTGTCATAACATTAATACCAACTTGTTAATATTCTTCCTCAACATTCAACATGTCTGTGAGAAATGAATGCTCATTTACTGTCTATTATATCCAGACCTTTACATACAACCACTGTTACAAGATCACTGTTTTTAACTTCATCTGTGAGTGGTATTAATATTGTGGTTTTATGATAATAGAAATCAAAGTGTAACAGTATTTAGACTTGGAATAAATAATATTATTGTTATTATTAATTGTATAGCACCTTTCATATATGAATACAGCTCAATGTCCCATAGAGTGATTTAAAACAAAGATAAAGGCAAAAAAATAAAAAAACTTAAAATACTAAATTTATAAAATAATAATATGAAATGACAGAATTAAAATCAGCATAAAATAATTAGAATCTTTGATTTAAAAAATGAAAATAAATCTTTAAAAAAATTAATAAAACTATATTTTTATATTTATGTTTTATTTAGAATAGAATAAAATATAATATAATCTAAAAATAAGTTAACTATATAAAATACAATCAAACTATAAAATTAAATTACAGAATAAAAATAGCATTACTATAAAATAAGAATTATTTGATAAAAAAAAAGAAACAATTGTGAATAAAATCAAATAATAAGAAACTGAGTGTATAAAAAGTATGTCTTCAGCTGCCTTTTAAATTCTTGTGCTGATGTTGAGTCTAATCTCTACTGGTAAGTAAGTCCATATTATTAAACAAAATATTGTTATATAACAAAGAAATAGACAAGAAGATGCAGCTGCATTAGCAGAATGAAATTTCAGGAAAATATGTGATGTTTGTATAAGACATGAAGAACTATAGAGGCAGAGAGAGTCCACAAGATGAGAAATTGTGAATAAAAGAGAAAAAATGTGAAGATCACAACAGCTCAGATGAAGAAATAGCCCTAATAGCATTGTTGATATTTCTTCACATCCAGAATTTACTATTGGAATCACATGACACATGGAAAGGTGGCTTAGAAATGGTTGTGGCTGAGAAACACAAAAACAAACAAAATACAAAATCTAAAAAATAAAAACAGTACCAAACAAATTTTACAAACAGCAAATCACAGGAAGTAATTGTTGCTGAGTTTGTGTCAATCAAACTGCTTCACATGGAGATGCCAGGTTTATGGGTTTCTAGCCAAAATTGAGCTGGTTTGAAAATGCAGTTGCAGATAAAACTTTCAGGTGGTGGAGTGCAGGATTGTGGGCTACTTTGTACCAAAATGTACAATGACTGGCAAAAATGTACTGTAGCACAGTAGAAATTTTATAAATAATGTTAATAAATAATGTAGTCCAAGGTACACTTTTTAAAGAGATGGTTCTTCAAGGGTTCTTCAGTAAAGAAAATGGTTCTCTATAGAACCATGCATACTCAAAGGACAAAAAGGGGTCTTTACATGGTGAAAGAGTTCTTCCGATTGATGAGGAATGTGCTGTAAATCGATCTGTATAGAGGCCTTTTGAAAATGGTTCTATATACCACCAAAAAGGGTATCTATAATGAAATGCTTGACATTGTAACTACAGCAGAATCATTTTTGGTGCTATATAAGAAAGGTTATGTGTTGAACCATCTACAACACTTTTCTAATCAATCTGAATAACCCTATAATAAATAAACATATAACTATAGAAAGAACACTTTATCAATGAGAATAGTTCTGAGTGTTCATGGTTAGAACCATTTTCTTTAATCTCTTTAATCCCTCAGTTGTTCACTGCATTTTAACTCCTTAAGGCCACCACAGTCATAGCCTTTAAAAACACTTATAGTAACGCAGAAATCTTGAGTTTATAACTGTGGTGTTAAAACCATAAGGAGTTAAAATGTAGTGAACAACTGAGGGTGAAGAGCATTTGGGTAGACTTACTAGTATTAGATGACAATTTCATTAACTTTTAATGTGTTAATTTTCTGACTTTTTCACAGGGCACTGTTATCGTTCAGCTTGCATTAAATAATATTGTGATGGTTGTGGAAACTGACTGAATATGGGTCAAACAGTCCCACCTAGAATATTTTTCACCAGCCATCACTGATACTGAGGCTAAACCTCTCATGTAATCGCAATATTTTGACACTGTGTGTTATGATTAAGTGTATCTTGATAATGTAATATATTGTAATATATATATATATATAATAATGTTATATTCACTACTATATCACCCATTCCTGTATCACTCTGTAAAAACATTGTTTCAATGTTGTGCCCCTCAAGTTTCTGTAGTTCTAGTGATAATTAACAGTGGAGAAAGTAGAAAGCTTGAACGTGAGGGACACTTCCACAGGACAAACTCAGTACATTCTTCTGAATATTCCCAATCAGAAAGGCTAGTAGTCAACACCACTATTGTACCATGTTAAAATGTCATCACTCAAATTATTTTAATGTTTAAATGTTTAATTTTCATTTTGTGTTTGTACTGATGGAAATCTGGAAGGAATATGTCCAGGATGTGTAGGCTGAGGGGATTTTCTTGGGGATGATGAGTTTCCTGGTTTGTGTTTTTGACTCTAAATGTAATTTACTTTAACCCCACCTTCCACATACAGACAGAAATAAATATTAAATCCTTGTCGGTGTCCTTGATGTTGTTGTCGTGAATAATTATATTGAGGTCACAAGATAATTTGAAGCTACAAATGAATTTTTAATTTTTAACTTTTAAAATTTTATTTCATTTGTTTTTTTTTCATTCACAAATGATTTTTTATTTTAATATATTTCATTTCATTTGAGTCAGCCAGTTCAGAATATTTTGGCCATAAATTAAGACTTTAAAATGACTCATTAAATATTTATTTTAAATATTTTTGTTGCAGTGTTTTAAATGAAAGCAGGCATTAAGCTAACATATTTTATATTTAAACAATTTTCCACATTCTGCAGCTGTAGTTCATCAGCCAAGACATGTTTTGAGTTCAAACTGATTCTTTGAACTGGAGCAATAAGGCTAACCTTGATAACAAATCAAGAGAATTAATCATCTAAATAGCCCAATAGGTTGAAGGAAGTTGTTGTGATGTAATGTTTCAGAAATAAACAGTTGTAGTATTTTGTTAGCGGTTAACCTCACAGCTCCAGTTTTAAAATAAAGAAGCTCATTCATGTCATTCATTTGAACTATATTCATGTCTGAGATCAATGGAAAATTGTATACATATGATTTTTGATTCAACCATTATTTTAAGCAGGGGTGCACAATGATGATTTTCTTTTCAGCAGTCACTCAGCTCTACATGTCATAGGGTTCTTGAGCTTATCTCTCGCCATGCTGATCTGAATCAATGTAAAAAGTGGTACCAAACATTCTTGTTTTGCTTTGTTCTAAAAGGGTGTACATTTCAGCTCACCATAAAGCAATTACAGAACACATTACATGAAATCATTCAACTGTACAAAGTTTAGATTCTTAGACATTACACAGACTTCCATTCATTTCCTGGAGAATTGCTCAAATCTTTAAACCCAAACCTTCTCCTCAAAACATGTCTTCACCTTCAAATTCTATGACTAATGTTGCAAGGACCAGTATATAGTCCCTGTAAGAAAGAAAGGTCCCCACAACGTGACATAAATGTGGCACATACACACAAACACACTTTGGTAGTATTAGATTAGTGAGGACATTCCATTCACTTGTGTAATACTCAGCAAAAAATAAACCTAAACCTAAACTTAAGCTTAGCAACCAGAGGTCAATGATTCTGCTCTTTTCATTAAAAAAAAGGTTTGTAATGAAAACTGGCCCAACCCAATTTTATAGATTTAAAATGCATTCCTATCATTGTGAGGACTTTCAGTCCCCACAATGGAAAAATACAAGGACACACACACAGACACACACACACACACACACACACACACACTTTCCTTATTGCTTCTGTCTTTCATTATAGAGGTTAACTGCTCCACTGTGCTGTGTTGATTACTCTGTACGTCTTGCTGGAGTTGTCATTTAGCAGACCCAGCAGGCCACCAACGTCAATAGACATTCATTTTTGGTTGAATGTTGGGCATGACATCATATGACAAAAAATTCATGCCAGGATAACATCTAATAACATCTTGTGCCTGTTGGGGAGGCACTCAATGTATGAGAAGTTGTTTGTAGCTAGTAGCAGCTCTAGAACATCCCACAAAGTTAGCAGTTTCCAAGATGCTACCACCACCATGCTTCACCCAGTATCATATTATTATGCATTTTTGAACATCAGTCAAATCATATACTTTAATAATTGTTTTACACTCTGATACAACTGACTGGTTTGCTCACTTATTTATTCTGTGCATGCAGCAAAACCCTGTCACCTGGCATCTGTGATGTTCCAGGCCAATTTAACCAGAAGGGGTCATAATATTTTGATATGACTGTGCACATCCAAGGTTAAATTGTGTAAATATGTATCTCAAGTGACTTCTACTGGACCTTTGCTGCACAAGAACATTTCACTGAACAACAAGATCAAAAGGCTTGTTGTACTGGTTGCACTAGAAGTTGAAAACTGCATTTCAACACGTTAATATCTTATCTGAACTGCAATGTTTATGTGTTACAAAGAGCAAAGACATTGTGTAATAAGTGATGACAGAGCTTAAACCTGACTGGCTAAAAAACTACAATATTTGTGGAACCTTCAGAATTTTTCAGGCTGAAAGGCTGAGAGCATGCTACGATGGCAAAATTGAAAAGTGAAATGTGGTATGTAAAAGTCTTCAATCAAACATTCTCTGACACTAATTTAAGACGTGTTATCATATTACAGATCACCTGACATCACTCAAGACCTTCAATGAGAGTAAACATTACATCCTAAGTAAAGAACCACATCGCTACATAGAAGACTCCAACAAATGGCTATTTCCATAACTTATTTGTTGGTCCACTGCAAACTAATCAAAACATTAAATTGACTATTTTTCATAAGGAAAAAAGTTGGACTTTCTGGGAAATAAAATTCATTCTGGATCCATTTAAATAAAAAAAAACTTTCTACAGTGGTGCCTACACTCCTGGAGGGTAACAGTGGTCTTGAATTTCCTCCATTTGTACACAATCTGTCTGACTGTGGATTGGTGGCATCCAAACTGTTTAGAGATGATTTTGTAACCTTTTCCAGTCTGATGAGCATCAACAACTCTGACATCCTTACAAATCTCCTTTCTTCATGCCGTGACACACTTCCACAAACATGTGTTGTGAAGTGCAGACTTTGATAGAACCCTGTTTTTAAATAAAACAGGGTGCCCATTCACATCTGATTGTCATCCCATTGACTGAAAACACCTGACTCTAATTTCAGCTTCAACTTAACTGCTAATTCTAGAGGTTCACTCACTTTTGCCTCTCACAAATATGTTATATTAGACCATTGTCCTCATATAGTATAATATTTTTGTCTCATTTGTTTAACTGGGTTCTTTTTATCTACTCTTAGGACTTGTGTGATAATCTGATGATGTTATATATTTATGTAGGTAATATTTATGCAGAAATACAGAAAATTCTTAAGGGTTCACAAACGTTCAAGCACCACTGCATGATGGTGCTTATATATTTAGAACTGTACACCAATTCAATTACAGAGCCTCTGTTGACTGTTGGTGTATAGCAAACTACAAACATAATAAAATTCAAAATCAATGGCCATAACTAGTGTTTTACAAACATTCAAGTGAATAAATGACTTTTCACACTGTGACACATTAACTATAGCTTTGTGATCATGGTCCTGGCTAGGCAAAAGGCTAACAATCACTAACACAAGCACCATTTTTAAATTAAATGTTAGTTTTCATGGGTCCACTGTTGCTTTTTAAAATAGAACACATAATTTAAAAATTGTAAATACATCATTGAACTATTGAAAGACTTCAGCAGTTTAGAATAAAGGTCATTCACATTGTTATCTATATGTCAAGATTCAACTTATTATACTTAAATCAACTTTTAAAAGAAATTCTAAAGCTTGTAACTTGAAGTTCCCAACCTCCCATGTCGAAAACCAAAGAAAACATGACTTTAACGAAGAACTGCTACTTGAAACCTGTCATTTATTCAAAGACGTATTCATTACTGTGAGTCATCCAAACACTACAACTAAGACACTTCAGGAATTTTCACCATCTGCATTTGTCCACATGAAAATTTGACTCAGATCACACTAAGGGACATTTAAACCAAATCAGGTTTAGCACACAATAGGAGAAGTGAGGAAGGGTTCAACCAGAAGTCATATTTATGTTTTTCTACTTACTCCAGATTAAGGCTGTACGGAGTCCAAATGTGACTTTTTTAGTTTAGAACTAGAGCTGCTCATTTTGAGATTGGGCTATTTTTTTATGTACCGGTACTTCAACAGAAAACAGCACTCTAACTGGGAATTGCTAGTCAAAACTTTGGTGGGTACGTCAAATCAACATGGCTTCCCAAAAAGTGAACAGTAATTAAAAAACACGGTTCTACTTCTAAATGAGATTTGCTTAAAACATGCACATAATAGTTGGTTAAAAGTTAAACACTGAGGAAAAAGTTCCATTTGAAAGCATAAATACAATATAAATATTGATGTTATCACTCATTACTAATAATAGCTTTCTAATGTGAACATGCACATGTTGAAAACTCTGGAAATCACCGTTCTAAAGCGAAGCACAGCATTAATTTCATGCTGCATTGGAAGTTTCACTAATAAAGATGGCTTAAAGGTAAGCACTGCAACACTGGTAGAATATTCTGGAACAAACTGATATGTGTAAACTCAGTGGTAAAAAAACACAATGTGTATTGTTGGTAAAGAGACTTGATTGTGAAATGTTCTTGTGGCTTTACAAATCACTGCATACTTACACAATTCGGACCAGTGAGACCTTACTTTATGTTGTTTCACTGAACATGCAAAATGGGGACTGCATAGACTAATTAGATAAATCCACTCGTCCACACACTGGACAGTATTTGATTACTAGAAGTCAGTGTTTTAAATACACCAGCAAAAAAGCAGTAAACAACCAAGAGTGGAGAACTCGGTTTTCAGTTTATCCATTAAACATAAAAAATTAAGCAGGCTGCTCTATTTTTTGTGTGAAAATTCTGAACAAGACTAAACCAAAGCAAACTGTGTAAAACAAGTTGAAACACAGTCCTGACATTTTTGTGTTGATTTTATTAGTTTACATCAGATGGTGTGTGGAGAGCAACAGCGTGCCATGCGGTTTTCTGCTGCCGGATTGGGCCTTCTTCCCTCTACTGCCAGTCATCATAGCTGATATTGCCTGCAGCTGTGGCTGGCTTATTTCTGAAAGGAGGCCTCCCTGCTGTGGATCTACTCTCTAAAGTCTGTAAACATCCACATGCCGGTTGAATATTCTATAATGTCCAACATTGCTATTATATTATGTGTTTCTTAGCTCCAGGAAATGTTGTTCCAGGGTGCGGGATGCCCTTTCACAGGGAATGCCAATCAAATATTAATGAATAAAGATCTGGGACTATAGTCCTGAAGCCATGTGCCCCTGATTTTACCCAGTTTATATGGACCATAGAGGCATGCCTACCTTAGTTAAAGTGTAACTTTAGCAATTGTTTTACGCACAATTCCAATAATAAAACAATGTCATTTTCCCTCCAGAGAGGCAGCTCAGCCAAAGGAGGCAAATGGACGGTTGCTTGGGCAACTTTACCCCAGCCTTGTGAACATCCTTCATCTGTTCATCTGTGATGAGATGCACTGAACTGCATAATAACACATATAATCCAGGTACAAGGGTGAATTCTTCATTCAGGCAAATGCACATATGGATAAAATCAAGCTAATAGTAATCTCTACACTTGCCCACACACACACACACACACACACACACACACACACACACACACACACACACACCCTTTTTCATACTTCACATTAAACCGCACAGCTATTATTTCTTCCACTGATGTGTACATTGATGTGCAAATGAAGCTGAAGAGGAAATCAGTAGAGGCCAGTTCAAAACAATTAAAAAAGGTCAAATCAATAAATACTCCCACCACTAAACAAACAGCATTACTCTGTTTACGTTCCATCTGTTTGTTCAGAACAGGATACGTTCTTCAAAACAAACACGTTTCCAACAGATTTGACTGTATATCTCATGCCTTTGTTTGATCACAGACTATTGAAATTGGCACGAGTGATGATTTCAAACAAGGAAATTCTGAAGAAATACATTTCTTCATGAGAGCCTTCATGAATGAATAATTCCTGAATTCATTGTTGATTTATTCAATTACTTACTCATCATGTGGTGTCCAAACACTACAACTGAGAGGCTTCAGGAATTTTTACCTTCTACATTCACCCATCTGGAAATTCTACCCAGATCACACTGAGATAGTGACATTTCAAACGAATCAGGTTTAGTACACAACAGAATAAGTGAGGTTAATGGAAGAGTTCAACCAGAAGTCACGTTCACATTTTTCCACTTAACCCAGGTCAACAAAGCATGTTTGGAGATCAATTTTTGCTTCATTAGAACTGGAGATGGTCATTTTGAGAGTGGATACAAGTTTTCATGATATATTTCAATAGACATGACTGAGCAACTTGCGTTCTAGTTCCAGACCCAATATAATCTCCCAAATAAATATTTATCAGTAAAATAGCTCTACAGTTCAGAATAAGATTTCGCCAAATGCTTTAATGAGTTTATTGGCGAGTTGCTAAACAACATCCAGTTCATGTACTTATCAAGCAAGCTCATGCAGACTTGACATTTCCTCAGTATCACATTACTGAAATGTGTTGAACTGCCCAAATCTGATTTTTTTTTTTTTTTTTTTTTTTGCAGTTATCAGATTATGAGCATGTAAATGTACTTAATGCCTCATACTAATCATATTTGTATCCGTTCCAGTGCATCTAATGTAACACACCTGATTGAGCTGATAAAGTTTCAGGAACTCTGACTGGAGTGTTGCATAGATTGTCCTCAGGAAGTCTGTTTGTTGTAAATGTAATAGCCTCTTCAACCATTTGTCATAGTTCACTGTCCAGCTACTCAACATTCATGTCTGGGATTTGAACTTGATGCCTAACAATTACTTTGTTAAAAATTGTATAACATATTACACCTGTCTCCAGTAACTTATGCCTGAAGTGCTGTTTTCTCAGGTGAACAACGTATCTCCACATAGACATGTTTTTCCAGTGTATTTTCTCTCCAGGTTTACTGCAACGCTCCCAAGAAAACCACAATCTAACAAGAAGAATCAGCTGGAAATGAGCCTTGAGAGGACTCATTAACCCTCAGTCACTCACTCAATAGGATCAAACCTATTTGATATATATTATTAATTTCATTTTTCGTCAGTATGTCAAAATATCAAATTTGATATGCTACCAAAAATACACTGCTCAAAAAAATAAAGGGAACACTAAAATAACACATCCTAGATCTCAATGAATAAAATATTTCAGTTGAAAATCTTTATTTATTACATAGTGGAATGCGTTGAGAACAAAATAACATAAAACTGATAAATGTAAATCAAAATTATTACCCCTTGGAGGTCTGGATTTGGAATCATATTCAAAATCTCATACCACCCTCATGGATGAGGTACTCCCACCATACTCTAAAACTTATACTAAGGTTTAGGTCTGGAGGTTCCCCATTATTAAAACTAAATGTAAATAGTCAAAATACAATAAA
>BRDA01011000.1:166572-183834 GCA_036984385.1 Crenuchus spilurus | reverse complement strand
GCTATGGAGGAGAGGCGGATGGGCGTACGTGTATGGCATGGTTACACTTATATGAAAAGCAAAAGTAAAATGTATCTAACTTTTTTGTTCACTACCTTTTGCTACCTTAGCGTCGCTTTCAAAAGGCACTTTTACTGGACAGCGGTCAAAGGTATTGACTGACCTCTTCTTCTACATTAGCATCTAGGAGATGCTACGACCGCAGCGCCCCTAGCGGTTTGGCATACTTGAAGAAATTTACTGAGTAATTAAATATAAAGCTACTCGTTACTTGGAATTTTATTCGTTACCTGGAACAAAAATATTCCGAGATCTCGACTCGTTACCTGGAATACTCGTTAGTAGGGATGCTCGTAAGTAGAGTTACCACTTATCACTGGTAACCCTACTTACGAGTTTAATCCGTGCAGGAGCTGAGCTCGTTAGCTGGTTTGCTCGTTAGCTGGATGCATTTTCCCCATAAGAATACGTGTAAAACTGATTAATCCGTGTCAGCCGGCCAATATACAGTATACTTTAATATGCTTAGTAATGTGTTTATATGGTTTTTTTAAAAAATAAACGTGACGACAACGACGTTCATGTAGGCTGGCCGCTAATGAGAGGGAGACCGACGGTGCTCGTGTAGGCTGGCGGCTGCATGGTAAGTAAAAGTAAAATGTATCTAACTTTCTTGTTCACTACCTTTTGCTACCTTAGCGTCGCTTTCAACAGGCACTTTCACTTTTACTGGACAGCAGTCAAAGGTATTGACTGACCTCTTCTTCTACGGTACCATCTAGGGGATGCTATGACCGCAGCGCCCCTAGCGGTTTGGCATACTTGAAGAAATTTACGCTACTTGTTACCTGGAATTTTACTTGTTACCTGGAACAAAAATATTCAGAGATCTCGACTCGTTACCTGGAATATTTGTTAGTAGGGATGCTCATAAGAAGGGTTACCACTGTATATATATGCAGGTATGCAGAAGAAAAGGCATACAAAGAAGCTGAAAGGGTTAAGGTGCTTTACCTTCCTTTCATGGGTGCCCTCTCTCTCTCTCTGTCTCTCTCTCTCTCTCTCTCTCTCTCTCTCTCTCTCTCTCCCAACTGATGTTGATTCTGTTCTCCGGGCTGTCTGTAAGGCTTTGAACTCCTGTGCAGCAGCATCGGTGAGGAGACAGAAGGTCAAAGCCCATCTCTGCAGATAAGATAAGCAGTAGGAGAGGATACAGTGACACAGCCTGATGCAGTGAGCTCTTGCTGGGCCATAAACACGTTAAAGCACACAATTCTCTGTCCCTATTCCCCACTACCCCACTACAGATATACTTGGGATCAGAGCGTGACTGCACATACAAATTCTTCACAGGTTCATGCTGATCCACTGATTTTTGCTGCATTTTAAGTGGTTCATGCAGTTTTAGATAATATACATTATAGATGGACAAGCTTCAGTCAAGCTTCTTGCTAATTCCTAATGAATAAGCAGGCTGCAGTCACATTAGCTGGGATGGCTTTGTAGTTGAGCTACTAAAGTAATAGCATTTCACACTTTTCACACAATTTTACCCCTGCCAGCCTGGACACATTTAATCTGAATTTTGCTTTAGCCACAATGCTAATCATTAGCAATAATGAAAGGTAGCAGCTAGAAAATTCTGTATAATGCATGTTTACCTCAAAGAACAACTCAAACCATGTTAAGTTGTTAACCAATCTGAAATAGTCCTGTTTATGTGATTTCTGACATTGTATGACATATTGTTAAGTACAAAAATAGACAAAAGTAGGTTGCATAGCTAAAAGGAGTCCTAGCCATCTTGAAGCCTAAATTTTGAATGACCTTCTATCTATTTTTATACTATGTCGTACATTGTAAAAAGCCATATAAACAAGCCTACACTTAGTGGCAACTTCATTAGGTTCATATATATATATATATATATATATATATATATATATATACACTCTCCACAGACCACTTTGTCTTGCACTTTGTAGTTCTACAATTACAGACTGTAGTCCATCTGTTTCTCTGTATACTTTATTAACCTCCTTTCACCTGTTCTTCAATGATCAGGAACCCCACAGAGCAGATATTATTTGGGATGTGGATCATTCTCAGTGCAGTGATAGTGATGTGGTGGTGGTGTGTTAGTGTGTATTCTGCTTTTACAAGTGGATCAGATACACCAGAGATGCTGGAAATATTTTGATTATTTTAGATTACTTAACACAATTTGAGGCAAGACTATGGTTTAGGTGTGTGCTTTGAATTAAGTTTTAATTATTTATTTCAATTTGCTTCATTACACTAGCTCCAGAGTACTAAAACTGAAGGAATAGTCATCAGATATGTTTTCACTGATCAACTACATTTGAGGTAAAGGAGAATATTGTGTAAGAATTGTACATTTTGGCAGACTTGTTGCTTTTCAAATTAAATAAATTCAATGTAACTAAAATGGTACCAAGTTAAACACAAACCAAAAGGTATCTGTGTAATTTCTTTACTGGTCAATTCTGCATTTTGGGTGCTGTCAGAACAGGGAATACTGTTTTTCCCACTTCCAAATTGCACTTGGACAGCCAGCATTACACTTACAAGAGGGAAAATTTGGGATTCTAGGTAATGCATATGTTCATGAGATGTGATGTACAGTATCCTGCAACCTTTCACATTTTTCACCAGGATCAATGGTAAACTTTTCTGAGAGCTATATGTTTTTATTAAAAAATAAACTCTACTACTATCTCTAGTACCTGATTAATGTTAGTTCATTGTGCAGTGTTTGCTGTTTGTGTAGTCTGTGAATCTTCCAACAAGCTCCTGAACAGAGTGAGTCTGTATTTTGTTATCAGTGAGAACCTGAATGCAGCATTAATCTAAAAAAACATGTTTAAATACCAATTACAACACCAAGGGGCCGATAATGAAAACAATTTAATTAATCTGATGCTATGCTTAATAGCATTCTATAACAACTGAGGGACTGCATCAAATATTTATAGCATGAAAACTGGATCATAATCAACAGTGCGGGTCATAATTACCATCTTGTGTGATTCAAGCCATGGACTTTTATTGCTCATTAGTTGAGAAACGATACTTATTCTAGCCACAGATTATCCTAACATAACACTCTCCTCATAAATTAATGATCTGGTGACCCAAAATGAATTTTGACATTTTCAGTAACTCCACTGGGAAGAAGTGTGCTACATGGAAATATTGATCAGGAATGCAAAGAGGTGCTCCAGCATTTTCACACCCCTGAAATGAGTCGCAAATGCTGCAAAATGGACATGTTATGCATATTAAGTATAGGAAGCGCTTGATCATTTTCCCTCAGTATAACTCCCATTAATTCACTGCATACTCTTGATGCCCCTGCCGCAGAGTCTTATAAATCAGTTTTAATAATTCAGTTTTAATATTTAATATGCTCATATTGCACAAGATACAGTAGTTATTCACCAGCGGGACTGTATAGAACTCTTTGATGGGATGCTTTTTTATCATGTCTTGTCAAACCTGAGTGGAAGTGAGATGTTCTCTAAGAGGCCAGGAATAAACATATGGCAGAGACGTGGGGAGGGGGGGAGGCTCAGAAGAGAAGAGAAGTCTGATACTAAAACCTTTCGAATGGAAGAGAGCAAAAGCACTTTCCTTAAGGCTACAGACACAACCCAACAACGACTGCCAATAAATCATGGCCCTTGTAACATGGGAAAAGAAAACAATCAGTGAAAAATCTCCTGCAATGAAAAATGTGTTGTTTAAAGACAGACCTTTGAGGTCATGACTGTTGCACTATTGGAGGTATCTACACTTTCAAAAATAAAGCTCCTGGTTTCTTGGCTTCTTGGAAACCTTTAATTGGTATAGAACTTTCTCATCATGCAAGAATTGTTAAGTGTTCTTAATTTCCTCAGATATCTCAATTACAAACAAATGTTTTTTCTTTATCTTCAGGGACATAAAAGAGATTCTTCAATTACAATCCTTTCAATGCTTTTTTGGTTCTATCTGGCACTGCATGTATCTTCTCTTATCATTTGATTCTAGACTCTTAAGCTTACTGACAGTCCTTGGCTTCTACGAAACCTTTAACCCTTGTGTAGTATTTACATTCTGTATAGTACCCTTGTTCTAAGTTTACTAAACCCCTAACATAAAGCAGCTTAATTGAATTTTAAATCTCTAATCTATTTTGCATTAAAAAACAATTTGTAATTCATTACAACCTTTGTGAATATCTGGGGTTTTCCCTCTTTAACAGTGCAGAAAGATTGCATTTAATCAGTGGACACCACTCACTTTCATTGCAACACACCTGCCATAGATGTTTTCTATGCTAAAGTATAGGTTTATTATTATTAATAATAATATTATTTATAAATAAAGCATTGTTTTCAGCAAAAGCCTAATAAACTAGCAGAAATGTGCAGAAAGTAGTTCTGAAAATTAAAAAAATTCATTCAAAATAAAGTTTCATCTTAAAGAAAGATCATTTAGTTATCTTCTGGCAGACATAGTGGCAGGCCATTTTTAAGACAACTCAAGGGTTAATTGGTGTGGAACCTTCCTATCATGCAGCAATTGTTTTAAAAAACTTCTTTATCCTAAAACATTTGAATTACAAACATGTATCTTTTTTAACCTTTAAAACAGAATTTTGTTTGAAAGGTAAACCTCAGAGATCTGTAGTGGCAACACACCAAAAAATCTCTTTTTGGTTCCATCTGGCATCATATTTTCTCTGATCGTAAGATACTGGACTGCATGCATAGTAAGAAACAGAAAATAAAAGCTTCTTCTTCTCTCTCACTCTCTCTCTCTCCCTCAAGAGGGTGGACGTAAAGGGTTCCTTTATCAATGATTTACAGCATGGCCTGGAGGAGAACTGAACGAGGATCCTTCGTGGTTTGGCTCAGCATTGCAAAAGACTCTTGGGCTGTCTATCTATGTCCAAAGAGTCAGCCAGGTGCACTGGTCTGCTAAGAATGAAGAAAGACAGGACAACCTCTGAAACTTCATCGCACTCCCACTCGGGACTGTTTCAATGCCGTTGGACAAACTCAGCAGCCAAATGCATTGTGGCTTATCTAAGAAGTTTATGTCTAATTCACTGTCAATCAGGCAAAATCACAGCAGATGACCATCTTCCTATTTAAGTTTGGTCTTAAAAATGTTTCTTCCCAAGCACCCAGACACCATCCTGCATGATATACCTACTTCACGTATTTGCTTTTGCACCATCATGGTATTATTGTGACCACTCTACTTGTCTCAGAAAGTGTTTTCAAACTTAATTTAATTAACATGTTTATATTCCATCAAATATACAGCAGCAGTCATATTTCTGCACATTTGGACTTTGTCAACATGAAATTATGGCTAGAACCTGTCAACGCTCTGCCTACAAATCCAATTTTTTTTTAAACTATTGCCAGGTTGGACAAGCTAGAGAATGCAAGCAAAACTCCCATTTTTCCTAAAGCAAAACTGTAATTACCAATGCATAGTTTGCAATGCAATGCTATGGAGATACTTTATATGTTGCTATAGCTAATTGATACAGAATACATTAATTTATATAAATTTAATAATGAGGCTTTGCATACATTTGTGCAAAAACTAAATTGAGTCTCACAGTTAGGTGAACTGAAATGTCTGCCTACGAAGGAATGCATTTGGAACACTGATAAACCAATTGCAGTTAACTCACATTTTAACCATCTATGTAAATTTTGGAAATTATTTAGAATTAATCCACTGTTCTTGACTGCACAATCAAAACAATTTGATAGTACATCATTGCCAAGGCAAAGGAAAACTGATTGAAGCTATTTCACCATTATCTCTGACTGACTGGCTGACTGACAGTGGGGAACTTTAGCCTAAGCTGTAAGCTAGCTTCTAAACTAATATTCATTTAAATAAATGAGTGGAACGCTTGGCTGAGTCATGCATAGCTTTGTGAAAGGGAGATTTCACAGGCCAGGGGCTGTATATTTAAAACTCTGTCACCATAGTCGCAAATCCAACGTGAAGCTCTGGGAGAGAATTCCCCTGGTGTGTTAGATGCACAAACTGAACACAACAAGGAGCTGAACTTCTCCAGAAGACCCAAAACAGCTCTGCAAATGTTCCAGACTTTTTGTAACAAACACAGTCTATCCACAAATAGCAAGGATTTCTTCACTAAGAAGCTGTCAAGCTATGCACATCTGAGAGAGAGAGAGGGTTAGAATCTGACATTTCTCTGCAGAGATTTGCTTTAATGCTTGGAAAAATGGTGACAATGAAGTAAAAATATTCGGGTGCAAACACAAATACATTCTTATGTGGTGACATCAGAGAAAAGATTTATTTGAAAAGTTCTATTTATAACTCTTAACCAGATAAACAGCATCATTGCTACTGGTAGTTAGAGCCTGAAATTTGAGGCTGTAACAGCATGGTGTGTTTACTAAACCAAACAAAGAATTGTGTGAACCCTGCTCAAAAAGCTTAATTTCCCATGGTGGGTTCTCTGGTACCTGTGTGGTGGTCACAGGATTTCCCACATGACATCAGTATTAACAGTAATCATGCACAAATATTCCAGACATTCTTGACAAGGCTGCACAGTAAATGATTTGGGGTGTGGGTGTCCACAAGCAAAGGTCAGTATGTATCATAAACCTTATATGAGAACTGGACACAACAACAGCAGTAAAAAGATGAAGCCAAAACATGGCCAGAAAATACTCAGAGGAAAGTGCAGGATCCCCAGTTTTGATGAATCAGCTGGCAGACATACAGTATAAGTAGTAGTGGTAGTAGTGATTGGGCGAGAGAGCGCCATCTACCCACCCAGAGAGAGCACAGCTAATTTTGCTCTCTGAGGCTCCTCCTTTGATGTCAAGCAGCATGGCCAGGATTCAAGCTTGTGATCCTCTGATTATAGTGTCAGCACCTTAGTCTGCTGATTGCACATGTGTGAGCCAAAGGCCATAGTGTGAAGGAAGTAGCTGAATGTGCAGGTGTATTGAAGTGTATGATCATACAGGTCTACCAGCAGTGGCAAAAATACCAGTCTACAGGAAATACTCCTCAGAATTGTGGCCGAAAAACAAAACTGACAGACAGGGACTGGTGTATTTCAGGGCTTGTGAATGAAAATTGTTTCACTTCCAGGCAAGAGTTGCTTCTAGAAGTCAATGTAGGTCCTTCACAACACTCTACAGCAAACTACATACCATGAACATGGAGCAGAGTGGCATGCAAGTGGCATTTAGATTCGTATGACTGTATGCTTTGATACACCTGCAAATTCAGCTACTTTCTTCACACCATGGGGTTTGATGCCCAAAAGCACTACTTTTTGCCAATCATTAATTCTGTCAAACATCCAGTAAGAATTTATTCCCTCATAATTCACAGGCATAACCACCTTAATCATGCAATGCCACTATTTTTTTGACTCTATAAAACTAAAATACAAACCTTTCACAAGTAAATTATTTTTTTCACTTCCCACAGATATAGCTAGTTGTCCAAATTTTGCTTCTTTAGTTCAGAACTAAATGCTGTAAGGCTAATATTGCTAACAAATACTAGAACTCATAGTCACCTAAAATAATCCAGATGTTTCCATTAAAATACATCATACTCCAGGGCTTAATTAAGGATGCACAGACACAGTATGACTTTTTCTTATTTTTAGAGTTCACATAAAGTCTTTTCCATTAAGTTTTTTTTTTGCACTGGGGCCCATAAAATCTTAGTTACACCTCAGTAGATATACATCTTATCATACTGCAGGACATTTCTAAAGAGACGACAGTTTTATCACACCTGTAAAAAAATATCTCTCCACATATGCCTGCTAGACAGTTGTACAAAGCAGATGGTAAATAAGGTTTTGATGCTGTGTGGTGGTATTGCATAAGGTCTAAACTTCACCTACTGTTACAAGCCATGCAGTTCGCCTACCAGAGCGGCAACTTTGCATCGAAATCAATTTAGCTCCCAGCTACAACCTGCTGACTTCCCATCACCATGCCTCAGTCCACTGCACGCAGGGGATGGAAATGAAATCACTCGCTGCGTGCATTGATGACTACCACCTGCTCCCTCACAACCGCAACACCACCTGCCTCTGATGGTTTTCTGGGGTTGAACCACTAAGGAAACAGTCCTGACAAGCTGTATGTGACAACACACCTGCTGGACAAGTCAAATATCTCTCAGCAGTTGTCTGGTCCAGCAAAGGGAGATACTGAGCGTGCCATGGAGAAAACCACATTTCTAACAGTGAGAACCATCCTGGAATGGGTACAATAATGGTATACATCCACAGATGTACTACATAACAGCACTGGTGCAGTGTTAAGCAGAAATGAGCCAACATAGATTCAATCTGGGGAATGTTAACAAAAGATGTTTTTATCTCTACATTTCTTTGATGTTTTGCTAATGAGCTATTTTTTGGCTTCCACCATGATATTGTTCATTAATTTAAGCCTTAGGTTTACTGACAGTAGAAGACTGTCATTCTGGGTCTCTGCAAGGCATTTAAAAAATATAGGCTTAGAAAGATGCCCAGTCATGATTCAAGAGTCAAATGATCATTACTGCTACTCACAGTTACAACAATTGTTCATGCTTTGTTAGTAGAATAGTAAGACACATTATCAGAATAGTTAGCAATTTGAACAGTCATGCTTAGAATAGCTGAAGATAAAAGAGAAAAGTCTGTAGAACCAAATTGAACACAGGATATTCTGCAGAAGAAGAGGTACTCCTCATTCCACATACTAGGGGGCAGTGAGCACACACACACCTGGAGCAGTGGGCAGTCAGCTGCTACAGCACCTGGGTAGGTGTTGGGGATAGGTGCCTTGCTCAAGAGCACTCCAACCACGGATTTTTTTCTCGACTTGATGACACTTAATATTAATAATAATAATAATAATAATAATAATAATAATAATAATAATAATAATTTTATCATTGAGAGTTCCTGGCTTGTTACTGCACAACAAGGAAATTCTGAGAAGTGCTGAATGGGACATCATCACCACATTTCCGAATTACAAAAAAATAGTATAAATATAAATGTAACGTGTAAAGCTTCATACAGCGTGAGACACACGAGAGGTTTTCTGTATTGCAGAAAAGCTGTTAATTCGAACCGCGTTGTTTTTTTCCACCCGTTTTCCTACAAGCCCCACCTCCTTGCGCTAAGACTGGCTAAGAGCGCTCGGGAATGTGAACTGTGGTTCTATACTACTAGCCAATCAGAGCACAGAGAGGCGTGGTCTGACCGAATACGGGTATGAAATAAGACGTTGGATCATTCCCCCCTCTGTTCATTCAGAGCAGGAGGCGTCCTCGAGCGAGTCAAGAGTAGCGGCGCGAGGCGCAAGTGCGCGCGCCCGTGCTCAGGGCAACCGTTACAAAAGCCGTGAGGGCGGACGAGGCTGCTGTTGTTTCTGCGCACATTTTGTTTTAGCTTGTTTTTTTTTCTTTACATTGTTCTGCCTGACCTGTTACCGTACCGAAGGGGCGAGGAGGAAGAGGCGGAGGAGGAGGAGGAAGGTGGTAGAATGGGCGAACCCCTCAGGTTTTCACTCTAACTCTGGAAATGGAGCCCACATTCCCGAGGGGAGACAAAGGTATCCACAAACTCTGGCTGTTTCTTAGCTTTGTCGTAGTCACGGCGGTGTGGTGTGTTAACTGTTACCGGTTTCTCACGACGGACACTCGACATGACGACAGGTTCCTCACCTGATACTGCACTTGTTGAGTGGACGTGAACGTGAATCGTAAGCAAGCTTACCGCATTAGCACTGGATGCATAGCTGGGAGTCTTTCCCTGTTGCCTCTGATAAAATACAGAATACAGCACAGTCCTTGTGGTTTTTCTGGCTTAACGTTATCATATCTGGCCGTAGCTTCGCCTGGGAAAAGTATTAAAGGGTAATTTCAGTCTTTGTAACAACACATATGCTATTTTATTTTACTATTTCGTGCTTGGCAGTCACTACAACAGACAGCTATTAATGAGTCTTCATTATAGTTATAGTTACGGTATAATAAACCTCTTTATTTGATACGACTAATAACCCATGTAAATGCAAGAGCAACAAAACACGTGGTAAACAAAAATGACTGTAAAATCATATTCATTTTGGTGACTCATAAAGGAACAGCTAAGATATCAATGTTCTGTAAGCAGTAAATTATAGGTAATCATACATGCACTACATCATGCATCTTATTTCAACGACTGCTCTTTTTCCCATAGCCACATGTTAAAATTTATTCTACAGCATGATTTTTTTCTGTTTAACTTGAGTAATAGAAATTTATTGTTAATACATTACTTGTATTTGAATCCTCAGACTGTCCACCTGATTAAATACACAAATAACTCTTAAATTTGGTTTAAAAATCAGTTTAAAAGAAGAATGAAAACATTTCAGGAACAATCCTGATTGTTTTCTTTTTTAATTCATGCAAGAAAGGGTTAGTCACTTCTGTTAGCACATGAATGCACACACTGTATAAACAAACTGTTTGCCTGTTCTCGCCTTTAACATTCAAATATCGACTCAGCAGACCTTGCTGCAAGATCTCTTTACTTCAGCATTACATAATTTGTTCACTCAAGTTACATTGTATGCTTCCAAGAACCATTTCTGACATCTTTATGAATTTTGCCTCTGTTCCTGCCCTTCTTGCCTGGTCTGAATGGTGATATAGCATGTTTCAAGTCTTAAAACTGTAATCTAGCTTATATTCCTATGATCAAAGTCTGAATGAGCAAGGAGTTATTGATTCTACTTGATGCTATTGCATTTTTGCTTCTTCCCTGGCAATTTAGTCATGACCAGACTAAAATATTTTTTTTTCACCACCACTGCAGTTGGTGTTATTTGCTGCATGCCCGTATAGCTTGTGGATGCTTACTCAGTCAGTGTGTAAAGAATCAACTATGCAATTGCACAAAAAGCAGTGCAAGTGTTTCTCTAATCATAATGGCTTGAGTTGTCCAGAATTGTTTTCTTCTGCAGACGTCTGTGCAAACAGTGAATGTGAATATGAACCGGTCAAATCATGTGTTAAGATATTTACAGTTGCACAGATCATTTTAAGTTCACAACATATTTTGAAGCTGATACAGCATAAATCAGTTTATATTACTGATTTTGCTAAGTGTGTATGGGCCGATACATAAAGCTGAATTTTTGTGTAATTTTAGTGTGTTTTAGTCTATGTGCTGCAATGACATAGTTCAATATTGCATGCAGCACAGGCTGCAGCACTCATATTGTGCATCAGATTCACTGTAAAGTACTTTATCAGACTGCCTGATCATCTCCTTATGATTTATGATCAGTAGAGTAGACAGATTCATGGCAGAGAATGATGAGGAGAAATGATGAAGACATTTTTATATTTTTGTTCTTATGTAAGCAGAAAATGTCAGCAAGAAAATGTCAACTCTTCAAATGGCAAGGTATCGTGGGCTCAGGCAGTGCATGTGTTAACTGAATTGTTACAATTTTTTAAGCTGAAAATGCTTTCTTTCTTTCTGTCATTGATTTTGACCTTGGGGTTCAACTTTAAAGCATTCTTCCTTTTTTCTTTACTTGAAGGCTATTTAAGTCAATCCCCATGCAGTGTCATCTTGCCATTCTGACACGAGGTCAATAACAGATTCTTCACTATCATAATTGCCATGGCAGTGAGTTTTAAAGGGTAAAGTGTTCAGATTCTACTCACTCTACTTCTTCAGAATTATTACATTGGTCCCTTTAGGTCATCAGAGTGTGATAGCCCAAATTGGCTGCTCATTGTTTGATGATTATAATGGCCTTCCCTTATCGAAGCAGCTTTTTTGAAATAAGGATGTTATCTAGAATTATGTCACTCTCAATCTCAAAAAAGAGAACTGAGCTTAAGTCGTCTTGAAATTTAATTTCACATCGAGTAATATGCTAAAATGATTTGCAAAAATGCTGAATTTCTGAAAGACTGTTATAATATGCAATGGTAGAAAATTAATTTACTGTTATTTGTTATGGTAGGCTATCCAATGTAATAAAAACTGCTCCAGAACTGGGCTTGCTTGTGGTATTTATCTATCTCTGTGTGTTTATTGAGGTAAATGTAGATGGAATACAGAAAGGTAATTTGTGTATCTGAGTGTGGTGCCTCTGATAACAACAATTGAGGCCTATTTGCTGTCATGGATGTTGGGTACTGAAAGCCATGTAAACACATACTCTGCCAATTTCTGATATGTCCAAACTTGGCAGACGGAAAACATGTAATAAGGTTCTTTACTTCAATTACATACAATAATGAAGCATTAGAATTAGGTATGTCCCTCACTCCCTGCCCTCCATGCACTGAACCGATTCATTTATCTCCTTCTTTCTTTCATATCTGCATCTACCCACACACTGCAGCAAGATCTGCATTTACTTACAATGTCTGTGAAGGAAATTTGAATCCATTAACTATCGCTTATTCCTCATGGGTCTCCTATGCACACACTAAATGAATATTGATTTTGCTGAATTGCATCAGCTACATTGATTTTTTTCTTCAGCTTATTACTTTTCCCCATAATTAACAATATTTCAAAACTCACATGTCCTTAACGGGACTTACAGCTCATGTTGATTTAGTGCTTTGACATTTTATACCAGGTGACAAATGTTACATAAACCTTTCTAAAATTTATAAAAAACAAAAATACTTATTTGTGTTATATTATGCAGAATGTGAGAATATGAGAATATGAATGCCAAACTTAAATATCTAGAATTATATTTTTTCCAAATAACAGTTTGAGTTAGTCACATCAATTAATCATATATTATTGTTAGTCTATTTTGAGCTGGAACACAAAGCCAATTTTGTACTGAAGCCATGTTTGCAAGTGGTTTTGAGAGAAATCACATTGATGTTTCATACCTAAAAACATCTGGAAAGACAGGCATACATTAGATAATAAGCAACAGCACTTAAAAATATCTGCAGTAGTTTTGCTGCTGCTTATATGAGAAAGAAATGTTGAGATTGTATACATAGGATAACAGTAAACAAGAAGAAATTGGAATAGGATGACTTGAATTGGTTTTGTTTACTTTTATTAGCATGTATTTTTCATAAATCCCACACATTGTTTTTATAAAACCCTGAACGTATCTCCGATTCTGGATTGGCTTGAATCTGTGTAAGAAACATGCCTCTTTTCAGGTCATGTATGTATGTGTCTTTTAGGTTGACACAGTATGTCCTTAAGTAATTGCTATTAAAATTTAGCAAATAAAGATAGATATGGCAGATGGTTGCAATACACAAATAAATGAACAAATCCCTATCAAATATGAAATTATCTCTATTATGCTCTGTAGGTACCTAATAAATAAAGGAGTTCACGTTATCCAACAAATACTGGCAAACTAACAAGGTTGATCTTTCTTTTTATGTTATATCCAAGTGTATCACAATATGGACAGGTATGATTTTTTTCTACATTGTGCATACTGTGTTTGAGTTTTTTAAGGCTATATATTTTGTATTTATATGCTAGTAGTGTTTTGCTCACATTCAAGATTAACCTGAAAGTGTCCAGGAAAGGGGGTTTGGGTATGTATGGCTTCTATGTCCGATTCTTCAAGTGTGGCATCTGCATGAGGTGACCATCCCCAGCACAGCCCAGTAGGCATGTTAACGCTCTGCAGGCAAGCACTAATAGGACAAGGAGAGGTGAAGGAGAAAAAATGTCTAGAGGAAGTCTCCAGAGACAGACTGACTGCACATTCACAGCCAGGCCAAGACACTCTCACCTTTAATGGAACAAATATTTGGAAAATGTATTTGATAATGTGACAGATTTAAAAGACATTCAAATATATCTTTTGGTAGCCGGTTTTTGTTGTTCCTTTATTTGAAAATGCTTTTTAATAACTTAATCTGGTCACAAACGTATCTTTTCAAGCAGGCATATGGTTCTAGGTTTTATTCATTTTTAAAGTATTGCATATATTATTAACTTGTTTATTATTATTTTATTTATAATTTATAATTTTCCTGATCTTATAATTCTTTTATATTTGTTCTGTTTCTTTATCTTTATGTCATGTTGTTATGGAAGGCACTTTGTGACTAACGTCTGTGAAAAGTGTGGTACAAATAAATTTACTTACATATAACACCACTCCTGTCTCATAAAACCTGATAAAAGTCTAGAAATTCTTAAATAAATCATATTAAATCAATATAAACCAATATGATTATGAATTATGACTGAAATAATGATTCAACATTATTGACAAAAATTTGTTGATATATTTTCATTGCCAGTTGTTCATTTACATTTTTATAGTGCCATCCAGTCTAGAGTGAGCTAATAATAAGAAAAGAGCTGCAATTCAACAATAGGTTCTGAGCAGATTGTAGATAGGGAGCAAGGTGGATTAAAGCTGGGAAGTAATGTCTGGAAGTATTTTCAACTAAATATAATGCAAAAAGTATGATAAAGACAGTGAATACAGTTACACGATTTTAAAATAATTCCTAATTTTTATGCTTAAACCAACTGTTTGAGCCAACTGCAAATGAATGTACTTATCTGTAAATAAAATGTATGTACTTTTTTGCTGAAGTTGCAGGGTCCTCAATGTTGCATAATTACATTTTACAGCTCTATAGCTAAGAAAACTTAGTATAGTTTATATACATATAAACATATAGTGTTTTTATGTGTGCTTCCATTTGTGTATAATATGTCCCTGAATTTAAATCTGTGAGGGTAAAAACTAAATTTAGTAATATATTTCCTACTCTGCCATCCAGGAAAACAAAATGAAGTTTATTTGTCAGGGGACATACACTAATGCACACACCTTTCTGTCCAATTGTTAAGGTGAATCTGTAGGATGTGGTTCATTTATCTTCATGGTTGCTCCTGGATGGAAGCAACATCAGTGCTATAATACAATTAGAGTCCCATTTGCACCTGAAAATTTAGTAGATTTATATACACATGAAAAGGCAGTGCAATGTTTTTAATTTAATTAGTCATGCTTAAACCACGTGCAGATAAGCAACAATGGCTTTTGTGTAACTGTTAGGTCTACACATTTAGCAGTGAGACTAGGTTGTGTGTTCACTGCTAATGCAAATTTAAAGCTCGTGATTATAGATATGTAAATGTTTTGTAGCAGATGTTCTGCAGATGCAGCCATCATCACTGAATGTCGCTTGGAGCTTTTTCCGGGTGCTCTTCTTTAATATTAATTCATTTCCCAGACACCAACAGTTCACTCTGCAACTTTCAAGTTCTCTTGTTCTTTGATTTGTCGATGCCACATTCTGCAATACAAGGGCCACATTTCTCTGGGTCTGTCCATCTGTCTGTTTGTCTGACACCATCTTTGCTTTTTCTCTTACTGTTTCTAATCTGTTTATGAAAGCAGCAGTTGATTTTGTGGTTTTTGGCTGAATATATAACAATTCATGATCTTCTGTGAAGGGAACTGCTCTACCTGCTTTTGATGAGTTTTAGAAGCAGTAGCCTACTCCTGGGCATGAATCCAGCTTCCAACACTGTAATCCCCCATCCACCTTCAACACCTGGCAAAGTATGGTGCAGTTCTTCAGAGCAAGCCCATAGCAATCCACTATAGAAGGCTATAAGTTGATTTCAGCTTTTTCCTCAAGCAAACACGTGGAATGGCTTTGTTATAATGCATAAAACATAAACTACAGCAGTACTGCTCTGTTTCTTACAGGAACTGAGCTGTTGCTGTCTGTACTACAGATCTACTCTTATTAACACTTACTAAAGTAAAAGCACATTTTTCTGCACAGTATCTTGTACTATTGTATTTATGTACAGTTTGATTATTAACAACCAAAAATCCAGCAGTCAAGAAATACAGATTGCCATTTATCAGTACAAAGATTAAGGAACTTGATGAGATCTTCAAACAAAAAAACTGAATTAGAAAAAACAAGTTATAAGAAGAATCGGTTCACTGGAAAAGGCAATTATGCTTGGAACAGTAAGGTATAGTAAAAGTGGAAGGGACCAGCAACAAGATGGATGGATACAACTCACAAAGAGAAAATAAGAAGAAATATTATCCATGTGGTCACCAGAAGTCAGAGATGACAGCATTAAATAAAGATATGCTATTTGTTTCTTGTGATTTGCTTCATTCTGCAAATCATTTTCAAACTTTGTGACATAATTTCCTCTTACAGTATTTAGAAACAGTTACTCTATATGACTTCATCCACATCTGCCCAGTTATTTGCATTTATTTAGAATGAACTCAGATTCTAAGAGGCCAAGAGTATGGAGTTAATTTAGTGCCAAAACTATATAAATGAACAAAACGTATTCTGCAAATACCTTACTGTTTTCAAACAAACACAATATGGATTACAAATACAATTTATGTTCTGTTCATTGCGTAGTTTTGGCACCAAATTAGCTCCATACAAGAGGACATGCCACTTGTTTTCTTAATTGATCTACTTCATCTTGGTTCATCCCTCACAGTGTCCTTCAGGAAATGTGGAAGAAGTACAGTGTGGAACTCCATGGTGGTTAGAAGTATTCTCAGCCTAAGGTAGAAATCAGCTGTGACATCCCACCGTTTCACAGATCTTTGCTTGCCAACTCAGCTAGCATCATCACAGTGCCTGTAGAAGCACTAGGGACCAGAGGATTTGCTGAAGCTACAGCTGACAAACTGTCTGTGACAAAGCTTGGTTTACCTTCAGATCTGCTGCAGCAAATTTTCAATCCCCATACAACTCCAGTCTGCAAACTGATGGAAATGCACATTTCTTACTGCAAAATCATTGCCACTTGAATATGACAGTTTGATTATGGTCTTCCATTAAAAAGCAGCAAAGTGATTAGTTTGAAAAGTACTAGCCATTGCAGAGACACATTGGCCAGTGCACCATAGTTATAGGTGTCAAGCAAAAACCTGCAGAGTTTAGTATTTACTACCTCGCTCTTAATACCCTGAAAGTCAACTCACAGAGGGCTTGGTAATTAGCGGATAAGTTGAATTAGGTGTATTAATTGAGGGAAAGTGCTAAACTCTGCAGTGCTAAGACCTTCCAGGCTTGGAGTCTGACATGCCTGAAGCAGTTGGACATAATGAGTTACATACACAGTCTTTGGGGAGAAGAGAGAGTTCTTTTATAAGAATTCATTGAAGAAATACATCATGTTAATTGCAC
>BRDA01011000.1:146688-166472 GCA_036984385.1 Crenuchus spilurus | reverse complement strand
CAGTTGGACATAATGAGTTACATACACAGTCTTTGGGGAGAAGAGAGAGTTCTTTTATAAGAATTCATTGAAGAAATACATCATGTTAATTGCACTGAAGGTAAGCTATGCAGTGAGTAGTCTTCTGCATTTTAAGAAAGCCTTGGGTAGATTACTTCACTCCTAAAATCAAACAATAACTTTCAGCCTAATCTTTATCTACAACTTATGTAGAACATATATGTTTATTACTATTGACAGAGCCAACTGCCTGTTTGTTTTAAAAGTGGGTTTCAAAATAAGTTTTTTTTTCTGTGACTTGGAGAATTTGGTTGTTTTGATAAATACCTAAAATAGTAGTTATTTATTTTACTTTTAGTTTGTGTATATTAACCCTGTTTTTTAGTTAGGAATGTTTTACTTTCCCTATACTTTTGCATACCTACAGCTCCTACCATAAATATGCTTGCACAGATCACATTACCAGATCAATACTGCACAGATCACTGCTATGAATAACTTCCATACAAATTAAGTAGATAAGAATGATTTTGCAAATACTGCACTGAATAAGATGAATATCTGTAAGTGGAAACTGCAAGGAAATGAGTAAATAATAACTGAATTTCACTTCAGGGCCAAGCACATTTGCCTTTGCACGTACGCACACACACTCACTAACACACATTGTTCTCATTATCTCTGACCTTTTCAATCCTTCATTGTTTATCTTTGATTGGCAATGTGCTCTTGAGCATCAGCAGCAGTTCTCAATGACTTTTGTAGACACTGTTCACTATTCTGGAACCTACAACTCTTATTTTTTTTTTTGCTGCATATGAAACATATCACTATGATGTATAGAGGTAAACTGATGAAGTGTCAGTATAGCTGTCATTTTAGTGACAACAAGGATTTATTTTTTGTGCATGCTTCAACAGACTGCAAGGTGTGGCAAACTAGCACTGAACTATCACACAGGGGTTTTACTTTAGCTTGGCTAATTTGTCCATTGAAGTCCTAACAAGTTGTGTAAGAAAAAGTCATGTTCTTTGTACTGTTTCTGTGTTAAGATGTGTGTACATTTAGGAACATTAAACATATGTCTAATGGGACATACATTTTCATCAAATGCTAAAAATATAGTAGTTTCTATACAACAAGGAGTATGAAAGTCCCAGAGATTCAGTATACTGCATATAGGACACACTTATTTGGTTATGGTAAGGAAGCTAGCAGTTCTCAGCATTGTTTGAGGTGTTCCTCCAGCAAGAAATGGCAGTATGCACATGCTTATTATTTAAATATGTATTATAATTATTATATAACCTGTATCTTTATATAAGATAATGTCTATTCAGAAATAAAAAAGGCCATTCAGATCAATTCTAGGCATGTCTAAATCAATTTATTTTCTCCCAAACCTGATATGAGTCATTAAATATTGAGTATCTGCTGTAACAGCCTAATATTTTTATTTTCACTGATATGCTGGATGTAGGTAAGAAACTACGGTAAGTTACTAAATTGCAGTTACTTTTAATGTATGCATATCAACATTCTTCAACTGATTCATATTTGCTGTGATATTTTTCATTTAACTGTTTAAGGAGCTACCTTACTTTTTAAATTTAGAATACAGAATATTGCAGATATTACAATTTGATACTGAACTACTTTCATTTTACACTTTAAAACACTTTCACACAACCCTACAAAACAGACAACCCTACAAAATTTCACCTCTATTTATCACTCTGTCTCCCTCTAGATGAGGTCCATCTGGAGGAGCCAGGGCGTGCACGTGTGAGGATGCGCGAGAGGCTGGTGTGGGACTACCCTCTGCAGTTCTCCTGGCTGATGGAGGCCGAGCCCTTCACCTCCTCCCTGCAGGCGGGCGGCCCCGCGGCCGGCGCTGGCATGACGCTGGAGCAGAAGACCACTTTTGCCTTCGTCATCTTTCTATTTGTCTTCCTCTGCATGCTGATTGTGCGCTGCTTCCGCATCCTGCTGGACCCGTACCGCAGCATGCCCACCTCCACCTGGGCTGACGGCCTAGACGGCCTGGAAAAGGGCCAGTTTGATTACACACTGGCATAGAGTAGGCAGATATACACAGACAGTAGTATACACACAATCCAGCTAGGTAAATGAACCACACACATACCCCAGCTATTAAGTAAAAAATGACTAAGGTCAGACATCCTGTGACAGGACATACTACACATGTAACTATACCAAACATACACAAATATACAATCACACACATACACAATTTCCCTTCAGACAGAGTATAAAGATTGGTGCAGAGGCTAGTGAAATGGTCATTTTGACAGAAATAACTCCTTATAATAGAAAATGTTGAATAACAAACACTTTACTGCTGTTACACACAGGGTGACCTTTTGAATGGAGCAGTTGGGGATTCGGAGTGACCCCAGAAGCAGTCTGGACTGGCTTGTGGCCCCTCTGTGCCATGGCCCCACTCATACAGGGTAGCCCTATCACTGTCTCCCTCCAAATCCCCTTCCCTCCTTTACATTCACCATCTGTACCTGCACTGTTGCAAACTGCCAAGTAGACGCCTATAGAGGATGACCAATTTTGAAGACCATTCATAAGCACTTCATAAATACTTCATAGGTAAATGCTTTTGTCAATAAAAGTGAGCCTTAAGGTATGCACTGTTATTATTAATTCAGCTTAGTTTAATTCAGAATGCTTATGAATTAGGATGTATTTATGTAGTGCTTATGGTTACCTACAAGGGCCTTTTACTCAATGATGCCAAATTTGACCCGTTTTAGGCAACTTATTAGTATTTGTCTGTGACATTAGATATTTTGAATGTAAGCTCAACATAGAGGCAATGGAGGGTAAGCTTGGCTCGTTTCTCAGCCCACTGTGTGAAATTCCAATTTAAGAGTCCTCGTCAAATGGTGTCATATATGTGTCTGCTAAGTCATTTTAAATGTGATCTCAGAGTGAACTTGTACAGTCAGCATATACTGCCTCATTAGCACAATAAACTGAATTTAGATCAGTTCCGTTTTAATACATGATCCGCTCTCTGGTCTTCTTTATATGATCAGGATTAATGGCTGTGGTTTGCTTTGTCAGCCTTTACATTTTAAGCAGTAGCCTGGGGATATGTAACCTTAACAGCTAAACAGCGTTAAATTGCCTTGAGAAGATTCATCATTAAAAGCAAATGATGAGGAAAGGCCACTTTTCAATGGTGACTCCTTTAGTCATTCAGGTGTTGAGAAAAAATAAGTTGTGTGTAAAATAATTTGCTCTGAAAAAGTCCTGCTCTCTTAGTGCTTGTAGGCCCTCACACATATCAGCTTCAGTTTCACTGCTTATATCAGTAAGGTGATGAGGCTCCAGCCAAACTGTTCCTTTGCACTTCTAAGTTGTCTTCTCACCACTGTGAAAGAGCCAATGAGAAATTGAGAGCACTTATGGAATGTCAGGTTGTATGATGATTTGAACTGCCAGTGTTTCTGAAGATGCCACTGACTGCCACTGTTTTGCATGCACAAGGCAGCTTATGAATGTGTGCAATATAAAAACAGTCTTAAGGCATATGGACTGAGGTTAGACTGGGCAGATGCATTCACTGTAGATGTGGTCAATTCTGTTGAGCGTGTTGGTATTCTCTTAAGCTTTGTTCACTGTGAGGACCTGCTTTGCTTCTCTGTGAATAGGCTTGTGTCCAATACAAAGCACTTAACAGTATTTCCCTGAGCACTGTCTGTATGTTTCATCACTTTAGAAAATACACAAATGAATATATTTGTTTTGGAAATCCTCAAATCTGTGAGAGTCTTTAGACCTACATGCTGTTAAAACAAATACATTGTGTGAGCACAGTAGAAGCGCAGTAGAAGAGAGGAATTCTAGATTATATTATAGATTTTCAGTAGTGCAGCTACTGTGTGAAACTGAATATCAATAATTCAGACAAATGGTATCTCTTGAATATCTGTTCTACAGCCACACCTGCATTTGTCTTATAGAGATTAAAAATAAAATTATTTCCAAATCACTAGCTGGCTTGTCTTTGTTTTTTGTTTTTCATTCTCTGTGATCAATATGTTTTGTAACTTGTCTTATGAATTTTCTTGATGCTGTGTCTCAAGTTTGGTTTATTGTTCTATTATATTATTTATTCTGTTTATATAACCTTTCAAAATGTAATTATCATAGTTAAATGAAAGTGGTCATAATTTTCAGTGTTATTTGCCCATTCATTGTAATGAATAGTAAATACACAGTATGTTCAAAAGTATCCTTTAGTGGAGTAGTGGACTTTGTGATGCAGAACTAATTAGCCAAATGCAGCACCTGGTCTTACTAATACTTTCATGGCTGAATACAATCAAATCCTTATAGCAATTTTTCAAGATCTAGTGTCGAGTCAAGAGTAGAGGCTATTACTCAGATAAACTAGTAATACCCTTGATTTCAGAAACAGCAGGTGGCAAAAACCTTTTGGATATGTAGTGTCATTTGGTCATTAATTGCAATAAAGTAATAAATGTATTAAGTCTTGTGGCAAATAAATAAAATGACCACTGTTACTGACAGGTGTGGCAATTTAACAAAACATACCCTATAGTTCTGCTAACAAAATGTAATTACCTCAGTCAATATGTAACATTCCTTAACTTTTACATTAGTAAACTTGATTTTTATTAGCTGCTTTTTCATAATGATGGAAAACTTGAATAATTATAAAACATAAACTGTTCTGAAAAATAGCATGAAATGACATCATTACATACACGAGCATTTAAAAAAGATGAGTTGACTGTTTACGCCACTCAATTAAGTGCTGACCTACACATCAATCTTCCAGTGTGCCCTCTCGTGAAAAATACATTATTTTTAGAACAGAATTTTGCTCTAGAAAATGATATGAAATACAGATTGATCACCTAATCAACTACGATGTCATTTGCTGCCCTGAATCCACCTGCAGCAATAGCAATATTGACTTGTCTTGTAGAGTAGACTCAATCTCAGTGTAGTCCCTTAGTTGCCTGCACTGTGTGTGTGTGTGTGTGTGTGTGTGTGTGTGTGTGTGTGTGCGAATTTGACATGCTCCTCATATTCTCTGCATTGATTTTCACTCTGTTCTTATTAGCATTCTCTGCACGCCGACTTAAAAAATATTTTCTGTATGGAAACCTTATCCAAACGCTATATATACACTATATGGACAAAAGTATTGGGACTAATTTTTTTAATCATTAAATTCAAGTGTTATTCAGACCCATTGCCACAGGTGCATACAATCAAGCACCTTGTATTGCAGTTTCTTAACATCTTACATGAGTTAAATGTGGTACTGTAGTAGAATGGCAATATTCAGAATTCTGTTCTATAAATAATGTATTTTTGTGAGAGGACACATTGAAAGATTGATGTGTAGGTCAGCACTTAATTGAGTGGTGTAAACAGACAGCTCTTCTTTCAAATGCCACTGTATAGTGGTGTCATTTCATGCTCATATTGAAAACAGTTTTTTGAAATTTTGAAATTTCAGTTTTTTTGTTGGTCCACCTTATAGATGTAAAGTCAGAGAGAGTAGTTCATCTATTGCTGCAGTTTATTTGGGCCACTTCTTCATTGGTGGTCACAGGATGCTGCACAAAGGACAATGCTGACTTGATAGTTTTGGTTATTGCACTATTTTCACTCCAGCAGTGACACTGAGTGTGTTTAAAAACATCAGCTGCACTGCTGTGTTTGATCCACTCATACCAGTGTAACACTCACTAACACACCACCACCACATCAGTATCACTGCAATGCTGAGAATGATCCACCACCCAAATAATACTAGCTTTGTGGTGGTCCTTTCGGGGTCCTGATCATTGAAGAACAGGTGAAAGGAGGCTAACAAAGTCTACAGATAAACAGTTGGACTACAGTCTGTAATTGTAGAACTACAAAGTGAATCTATATGGTCAGTGGAGCTATTAAAATGGATGATTGTAGATACAGGGTACATCTGCCTGATGAAATGACACTTTGCTGTGTTGTATGATATGTTACAGGTGTTTGTGCAGATATAAGTATACTTTCATTTATGAAGTACATATGTCGACCAGCAGGTGGCAGTATAACACAATCCTACCATCAAAAGCTCAATCAGGGATTGCTGATATTCTCACAGCATGCAAGCTATATCAGAAAAAAGTACATTTTAAATTTAAATTTTACTGTTTGAAGCCTTTTTATCACTGCACGCAAAATATTTATTCTTATCATGAAATTTATTTTAATGAAAATATTTTTTTATTAATGTTAAATAGTCAACTAGTCATTCAATCAATAACTCAATCAATCAAAATTTATATATATAGCACTTTTTACATCTGATGTTGTCACAAAGCAGCTTTACATAATTAGTTTACATAATGTGAGCAAGCCAAAGGTGACAGTGGCAAGGAAAAACTCCCTCGAGGCTGGAGGAAGAATCCATGGGAGGAACTAAAGCTTGCAAAGGGGATCCATCCTCCTCTGATCAAACTACTGATAGAAATTTACATAATCAGTTAAGTCTGACATTGTGTTGTAGTGTAAAACAATAACAACATTAATCATAATGATAGTTGCATCCATCTGGGGTCAAAATAAAAGTGCATCAACCTGGAAGCATCAGTCTGATTGTTGATAGCAGGAGACCCTTTCTATTTCAGTGTAATTGATGATGGTGTGTAATGATGAGAGTCTAAGGTTAGCAGAGGTAGATTTAGGTCAGCAGTAGATGTAGGTAAGTAGCTAGTTTGGTGTGGACCACAGGACAAGTGGCCATTTCCTCAGAAAAGAAAACAGAAACAGTAAAGAGAAACAATTAGGTTGGATGCAGTAGAAATGTATGTGAATATTTGCAATAATGAAGTTACTCTGGCTGATCTGACTGACACAGACTAACTGGTAGGAAGGAAGGAAAACATAACAAACAGACATTAGAGTGTCCTCAGACAATTATATCCATCAACACCGCCATCCTCAAACCTCAAATCTGTGGGATCAACATCGCAGAGTGTTTACTGGTATTCTCCATGTCCATGAATTCCTGAAATAACAGTCTTAAGCTACTGTAGAAAAGAGCAAATTAAACTTGAAATGAGCGACTAATTGCAAAAAGCTAAACAGAACAGGTGGGTTTTGAGCATAGATTTAAAAGTAGTGACAGTGTCTGCATTCCGAACTCTAGCTGGGAGATTGTTCCAGAGTCAAGGGGCTTTGTAAGAGAAGGCTTTTTCTTCTGCTGAAGTCTACCCAGATAGCAAAGTTATTCTCATCCCTCATCCCTGATTTTCATTTGGCCCACTTGCTGCATGGATTGACAGCACTTGGGGGAACCGTTCCCGGTTGCAAGATGTGGGCCACATATAAGCCAGATTACGGCCACATATCAGCCAAATGTGAAGCACACACAACTGGGCCAAATCTGGACCAGAAGCTAGCCACTTATGGCTCATATGTAGGTAACACTGACATATCTCTGCCAGATATAGTACATATGGGCCAAATGGATATTTTCATTTGCGTGAAATAATGCGTGAAAGGGTCTCACAGATATTCAGGGACGAGACCATGTCTAACAATATGGAACCCAGCAGGCCACCAACATCAACAGATGTTCGTTTTTAGTTAAATGCTGGTCATCACATTGGAAAAAGTCTAATAACATCCTGTGTCTGCTGAGAAGTAACAATAGAATCAAATATTAGATGTATAGTCATGAACAAACTCCATTAGAGCATGGAAATATACCTGAAATATGTTGGAGATATTTTGATGTTGCCAGTAGTCCCCAGTGTTGATGTTCAGGATTGTTTACATGGACACTTTAACTAGTGATCAGTGAATGAGTCAACAAAAGAAGCATTTCAGACACAGCTAGACCTTTTACATAGTTGGTAATATAACTCAACGTTTGTAATGTCAGCCATGTAAATATAGGCATTTTATAAAAAAGCACCACTTACACGTCATCAAAGTTCCTATAAGTAATGTCTACAATAACGAAAAAGTGGGAAATCCATTGAGTAGTGGGGGAGTCTTCTCCAAAGAACTGCTTCATAAGCTTTAAGTTGTCTGAGAGTCAGTATTGTTCCTTGGCCACCGAGGGTCAAAGAACTAAAAGTCCACTTCTTATTTTATTGACTTATATGTTATATTTTTATTCATATTGTAATATGACACAATTAATGGTAGTAATTTTGGTAATCTTTTATCTGTTGCTCTGATGTGTCAAGAGCCTGAGTCATGCATCATTACCATGCATCATTATGATCTACATGTACTCTCTGTCATAAAAATCTAATTTTAAATGCCAAACATTATCTCAGAAGCATTGTTAAACAGTATCTGTTTGAGAGGTAGAATTTTGCAAAAACACCTCTTCTGTACCTCTAAAGGTAATATTTGGCATTAAGACTTTAGCAGTAGATGCTTTAAGTCCTGTACATTGTGAGGTAAAGCCAACATAGATGAGACTTGCTGTTGTAGCACATCTCAGATGCTCAGTAGGATTGAGCACTTACCATTGTATACTCATCAATACTGACCAGGTGTGTCCCACAAGCCTTGGGCTGCTTCAGTGATGCTCTGACCATAACTTGACTCAGGCTCAGGTCTGCACATTTCCATCCAACACATTGTTTACCAGAATCAAGTGTTCACTTACCGTCTAATATATCCCAGACAACTGTTAAGAGATAATCAATGCTATTTGCTTCATATATGAGTGGTATTTATATTGTGGATGATTGGGGTATTTGAAACTGCTTTAAGATGATAATAAGCCTGAATGGGCTTTGGCACTTACATTACAGTTCTTCCAGAGTTGTGGGCAGTGAGTAACTTAAGACATGTTCAACTGACCACAAAATCAACTCAGAGGCCAATAAAATGTAAATATACAATATCTCACTGCAAGTTCTGCCATTTCATGACAAAAGAGTATTATTTCACTCAGTAGTCCCTGACACTTGCACTGTTGCTCTGGTCCACTGTGGCATTGATTGTTCTGTACGCCACTCTGCGGAGTCTTTGTTCCCCTCTGGCATCAATGCCCTATGGAGCACAATTGTTATGCTGTTGGGAGACACTCAATGTACAAGACGTCTCAATACAAAACCACTTTAGTGACTCTAGAACATCTCACAAAGGTAGTGGTTTCAGAGATGCTACCACACTTTACCCAGTACACTATTGTCATGCCCTTTTGGACATCAGTCAAATCACATCTGTTGCCTATGATGATGGTTTTACACTCTGCTACAACTGACTAGTGTGCTCAATTATTTATATGTGCAGCAAACAATCACATGGTATCTAAGACATCCTAGGCTGAGTTTAATCCAAACCAGGGTTGGCCGTAATGCTCTGATATGATTGTGTACTTATGCTCCACAAACATCATATAGTTAAATGAATTCAATGTGCCATTTTTTATAAAGTACCATAGATGCAAACATTGTATATGGTCGGATTTCAGCTGTGTTAAAAGAACAAACATACGCCAAACATAGCTGATCAGCCAGGATTGATTCAGAGACCAAAGTCTGCTTTCTAACATGTGAATCTTCTATTAGGTTATATAGTTGTGCCATTGTGCTATTAGGTTATGCAATTGTGTGAAATTTTTTAATTTTATTTAAAATCTTTATATATTTCTGCATAAATTTGCTCTAAAACTTCATCAGACTGTCAGACTCATCCTAAAGTAGATACAGAGAACCAAATCCAATAAACAAAACAGAAATATTAAAGTTGGTCATTTATTTATTGAGGAAAATTATCCAAAATTACAAATCTGTAAGTGGCAAAAGTATGTACACCTTTATAAATAGCAGGTCATTTGAAATTTGAGTCAGATGCTGTCAATCACTGAGATCACACTAAAAGTAAGGTGTGTAATAGTCCACACTGTCGCAAAGGAACAAAAGGAGAACACTGAACAACAATGCTGTTCAAACCAAGGTTGCAAGGAAAAAGCTGCTTATCAGCAAAACGAACATGGCTGCCTGCATGCAGTTTGCTAAATATCACATGGACAAGCCAGAAGGCTGTTGGAACAAAGTTTTGTGGAATAATTTGACCACTGATTGTGGACTGAATAGGTTTAAATGAGAAGCGTTATGTTTAGAGGAAAGGAAACACTGTGCAATCCAGCATAAAAACCTCATCCCATCTGTGAAACATAGTGATGGTAGTATTATAGCTTGTGCCTGCCCTGTTTTAGTGCATCTGGGCCAGAACAGCTTGCCATCCTTGATGGAATGAATTATATGAGAAAACTCTCATGGAAAATGTTTGGACATCTGTGAGTTAAACCTCAAAAGAACATGGATCATGCAGCAAGACAACAACCTTAAGTACAGTTGTTCTACAAAAAAAATGGTTAAAAAAGAATAAATTAATGTTTTAGAGTGGCCATTTATAACCCTTAATTCAGTAGAAATGCTGTGGAAGGACTGAAGCAAGCAGTTCATGGATTATTCAGTGCTGATGTGAAGGACTGATCAACAGTCACAGGAAATGTTTAGTTAAATCACTGGTGCAGTTATTGCTGCAAAAGGTGGTCACACCAGATATTTAAAGTAAAGTTTCACAAAGTTTTGCAACCCCCAGACAGGCAATGCTGGATGCTTTTCCTTAAATAAATAGACACATAAATAAATGACAAAGTCTAAATCTTTTTGTCTTATTTGTTTGATTTGATTTTCTCTACTTTTAGGACTACCAATCTGATGAAGTTGTAGGTCAAATGTATGCAAAAATAGAAAATTCTAAAGGGATCACAAACCTGCAGACACCACAGAAGTAAAGTCTGTTTAATTTAAATAGTGAAATAGTATATTTTTACAGTTTTATAGTAGTTTGTGATTTTTAGTGATGTTTAATGATGTTTTTAATGTTTAGCACTTTGAGATTTGTTTCAAATGTAAAGTGTGTTACAAATAACATTTATTTTTATTATTATTATTGATAGTTATTCTCAGCACTGAGGTCTTGGGTTCAACTCCCATCTGAGCAGAGTTTCTATGTTCTCCCTGTGTCTGCGTGGGTTTCCTCCGGAGTCTCCGGTTTCCTCCCACAGTCCAAAAACATGGAGGTCAGGTGGATTGGGTACTCTAAATTGACCATACGTCCATGCGTGTGAGTGTGTGTGAGTGTGTATGTGTGTGTATGTATGTGCACATGTGTGCACCCAGCGATGGATTGGCGCCCTGTCCTGGGCTTAGTTGAATGGTGTAATGCCTTGCCCTGCACCCAGTGAGGGGGTAGGGGATTAACTGCGACACTGATAAGTATTAAGCAGGTCTGATAGTGGATAGATGGATGGATGGATGATAGTTATGTAAAAATTGAGAATCATACAAATAACAAACTGATACAGTATTAAAATACCTACAGTAAAATACAAGATAGATACAGGATATTGGGCCTTTAAAAGAAAGCTTGGATTTCTGCTGTGAGGTGCTATGTAAACAGGTTACAACTCAGTTGTTGGACGGCTAGCTCCATCTAGTGGTGTCTGAAACTTCCAATCCTGCAGCTGCACCCTGAAATGTGTCAACGTATCTCTTATAAAATGATATTACCTAATCAAATTTCTCTCTTTATTATGTGCATTTATTTACTCATTTCAGAAGCATAATAAGTTAAAAGCCAATTTGGCTTTAAAACTTAAATGCTAGTAAAACACTGATCATGAAGATACTGCATGTCTGTGCTAAGCTGTATTGTGAATTTGATAAACTACACTGGAATTGTTTGGTATTTAGTTATCTTGCCAATCTGCAAGATTGCTGATGGAAAGATGGGTAGTGGAGCTAAAAAAAAACTTCCAGTGAAAGTGTTGTTAAAACACAGAATATACTCAGGTATTTGTTTCACTTATAGAACTACTTGGAAATTTCTTACAACTGCCAGCATTTATCAGCAGAGAACTGAAAGATTTAATTTTTCTTCTTCTTCTGGATCGTATTGGTATAAACTGAAGTGCTAAAGAACAGCACAGAACGTACATTGGATACAAAAAATAATCAAATATGAATGATTTATAATAATCTAAAAAGAGTAATTAAAGTATGCATTATTTGAAAAGTACAAATCAACACTTATTGCCAGGGGCGTCGTAGTGAAAAGAAAAGTGGGAATGAGTTGCCAGGGCCCCAAATAGGGGGAGGGCCCTTGAGGGGTCTGGGTGGCACGGTGGCTTAGTGGTTAGCACGTTCGCCTCTCAGCGCTGAGGTCTTGGATTCGAGTCCCCATCTGAGCGGAGTTTCCATGTTCTCCCCGTGTCAGTGTGGGTTTCCTCCGGGGTCTCCGATTTCCTCCCACAGTCCAAAAACATGGAGGTCAGGTGGATTGGATACTCTAAAATTGCCCTGGTGTGTATGAATGTATGTATGTATGTGTGTATGCCCAGATATGGTTGGCACTCTGTCCTGGGTCATTTCCCCTAGTGCTCGATGCAGTCCTCCAGGTGGACGGTCGCCTTTGCTTTAAATATTAAAGGAAATTACATTTCATAATAGGAGGCGCGCTCTGGGCACTGCTTGTCCATAGGGCCCAGAATTTGGTGCTACACACCTGCTTGTTGCCAAATCAAAGCAAAAATGGCTACATAGTATTAACAAAATTCACTTTTATCAGTGCACAATTAATTTTCAGGTTCTTGAGTGAACCACATAAAACATCATAAAGTAGAACCATTTCACAATGCAAAGAATCATTTAAGCCTACAAAAGATGTACATGGTTGTTTATATCCTTAAAGAACTGATTTTATAAAGACCACTTAGACCCCTATTTTTACTTAAACATGCTTGAAATGTGTAGTTAAGTAAGCATCTTAAGATAGCAACAGTCCCATTTCTCAAATGGGAAATATTAGGAATTTAAATGTTTCATATTAAAGCTTTAAATCATGCTTTCACTTTCTAAAAATATTTTTTCCATCCATCCACCAATCCAAGCTTCATCATGATGCAATCATACATCAATTCTTGTAGCCATCATTTAATTGTTTTTTGATAAATCAAAATTTACTGTGATGTCTTTTCCAAGCAAGACTTTATTTGGTGGAGTGTAACAAGCTTGCACCACATGCTGCCACCTGCAGCATACACTCTAAAAATGTCTGTTGGGGGTGGTAAATATAATATCAATATAAATAAAGTTTACGTAAAATAGTTCAGTCATCAAAGTCAACAAGTAAACTACCAAATGCAAAGGATTAATTTCACCCAATTTTATTAAGATTCACCTTTTTGTCAATGTGATTTTGCACACAATGGAATTTGACCTCCGTATTTAACCCATTCGTGCAGTGAAACACACGCACTAATGTGTGAGAATTTGTGCCTGAAACAGTGGGCAGCCCTTATCCACCGGCACCCAGGGAGCAGTTAAGGGCCTTGCTCAAGGGCACTTCAGTCATGTCCTGTCTGGGGATCAAACCAGCAACCTTCTGGTCACAAGACCAGATCCTTACCACTAGGCCTGCACATTAATCACAAACCATTCTGGGAATTCACATTCATTCATTCATTCACATGGAATCTGCTTCTATGTAGATGATCCTTTGGAATTTTTTGTGCATATTTGATTTCACACAATAAGCCTTTTGTCATAATAAATAAATAAATAAATGCTCAACTGTGCTGAACTGAAGTGCACAAAAAAATAACAGAAAATGTTCACATACAGTGGTGCTTGAAACTTTGTGAATGCTTTAGATTTTCTAGATTCTAGAATTTTCTGAAACTTTGCTTTCAGTATCTGGTGTGACCCCATTTGCAGTAATAACTGCAACTAAACATTTTCAGGAACTGTTCTTTAACCGTTCTTTGGTAGAACGACTTGTGTGTTTAGGGTCGTTGTCTTGCTGCATGACCGACCTTCTCTTGAGAGTCAGTTCATGGACAGATGTCCTGACATTTTCCTTTTGAATTCTCCGATATAATTCAAAAGTCAATGTTCCATCAATGATGGCAAGCCGTCTTGGCCCAGATGCAGCAAAACAGGCACAAACCTGATACCACCACCATCATGTTTCACACATGTGATAAGGATCTTATGCTGGAATGCAGTGTTTTCCTTTCTCCAAACATAACACTTTTCATTTAAACAAAAAGTTTAAGTCTCATTCATCCACAAAACATTCTTCCAATAGTCTTCTGACTTGTCCACGAACTCTTTAGCAAACTGCAGATGAGCAGTAATGTTCTTTTTGGAGAGCAGTGACTTTCTCCTTACAACCCTGCCATGCACACCATTGTGGTTCACTGTTCTCCTGATGGTGGACTCATGAACATTAATATCAGCCAATGTGAGAGAGGCCTTCAGTTGCTTTGAAGTTACTCTGGGGTCCTTTATGACCTCGCTGACTATTACACGCCTTGCTCTTGGAGTGATCTTTGTTGGTTGACCACTCCTGAGAAGGTAACAATGGTCTTGAATTCCTCCATTTGTACACAATCTGTCTGACTGTGGATTGGTGGAGTCCAAACTCTTTAGAGATGGTTTTGTAACCTTTTCCAGCCTGATGAGCATCAACAACTCTTTTCTGAGCTCCTCAGAAATATCCTTTGTTCATTCCATGACTTTGATGGATCCCTGTCCTTTAAATAAAACAGGGCGCCCACTCACACCTGATTGTCATCCCATTGATTGCAAACACCTGACTCTAATTTCAGCTTATATATTAACTGCTAATCCTAGAGGTTCATATATTTTTGCCACTCACAGATATGTCATATTGGATCATTTTTATCAATAAATAAATGAAAAGTATAATATTTTTGTGTCTGGGTTCTCTTTATCTACTTTTAGTTTTTTTTAAATCTAATGTTTATCTATATGTCTGTCTGTATATCTTTATGTCCATCCATCCATCCACAAATACTACAAAACTCCAGCTGTCTAATGTTTAGGTGTGAGCATAAATCATTACCATAAAAGACAAAAACCTGTTTGAGAGTCTTGGTCAAATCTTGTAAAGTCTTTCTGTAAGTCATTAGAACTGTGTTTTGTATTGCAGGTAGTTACCCTTTGGAGCAGCCATTCAAGAACCAATTTACAAGTTCACATCTCAGCATGGGGCTGTGCCATGAGCCTCCAGGTTCTAATTGAATGGCATGGCTGTGTTAATAAGCTGACAGTTTGGATGTCACCCCCAGACCTCTATGTCGGACATACTTGTAAGAGGTTTTTATCAGCTCTTTATTTTTTTCACATTTGGTGGTCAAATACCTTCTTCATTTGAAGAGCAAATATTGGCATGCATTTTTTTTTACATTAGCATCTTCAGCCGGTTACTACTGAAACCATGTGAGCTGTGCTCAAAATATCAGTACATGCCAAGTCTCAAAAGTGGTTATAAAGGAAGGCTTGTGAAACATTCCACTCTGGTTTCTGTCTCAAGTAAGATGTTTTTCCCCTGACAGGTGTGGACAGCCATTTAAAACAATGAAGGAACTGTTGACCAATCCATACCCATCCCCTTAAACCCCTTAGACTCCCTTCAATCTCAGTTCAGATGAAACTGCTACTAATATACAGAAAACAAAACTGAGTCCTGTATTTCTTATATTACTTGCAAACCTGTATTCATACAGAGCTCAGGTCTTATTCTACAGTGATGGCTCTCTTTGTTGTATGTTGTATCCTACAACCTAAGACACAGTGCTTTATCATTTTTTTATGATGCAAAAAAGGATGTAGGAAGTAAAAAAAAAAAATTTGACCCAGTTTTTCCCCAAGGATGTAGTGGTAGTCAAGCAACCCACCCAATTGCTTGGAATCTCCTGATCACTTTTATGTCCGTGACTCTATCAGGGTGAAGACTAGTACAGTCCTCCTCTGATGCACAGTCCTCCTCCTCTTTTCAAGCTGCTGCCAATACGTTGTTGCTAGATACCCTGTCGTGCTCGGAGGAGAGCGCAGGATTCCCAGCTCTGATGGATCAGCTGGCAGACACCTGAGCCAGCAGACATTGCATGGTAGTAGTGATGGGGAGAGAGCGCCATTTATCCACCCAGAGAGAGCATGGCCAATTTTGCTCTCTCGAGCTTGATTCAAATCCTCTGTTCATAGTGTCAGCATCTTAGTCTACTGAGACACACGAGGCTGGAAATAAAATTGGAATTAAGTGAGAATGTGATGATACATGCTACATGTTCCAGCCAGCGTTGATATTTAATTGAGCGTTGTGTCATTTACAGTAAGGTACATGACAAATACATCTTTTTTTCCTGGACTGCACAACGTTTTGGTCTCAATTACCATATCAGTTTAGTTGATAAACCAGACTAAGTCTAAAGGTCAAATGAAAATGATGCCCATTAATCAACATAAGGCCAATATTTGTCAAGATTAAACAAATAGATATAATCAAACACTGCACGGCAGTTTGTATTTTGAAGGGCTGGCATTTGCTGTCTAAAACTGAAAGCAAGGAGAATTCAGCATGACCAGATCATTACAGTGTAAACGTTATTCAGTCATTCAGCGTGACTTGTGAAACGTACCTGACTCTGCTTTATCAACCAGACGTCTGAAGCAAGTAATACCTCAGAGAACACTACCACTCTTTAAAAAGATGACTCTATATAGAACCATGAACACTCAATAAACCCAAAGGGTTTTTGCATGATGAAAGGGTTCTTCAGATTGATGAGGAATGTGTTGTAAATGGTTCTATACAGAACCTTTTTGAAAAGGGTTCTATATGGCACCAAAAACAGTTCCTCTATTATTACAAGCTTGACATTGTAACTACAGCAGAACCTTTTTGGATCTACATAGAACCATTTTCAAAAGGCTTCTATATAGAACAATCCACAGCACATTCCTCATCAATCTGAAGAACCCTTTCAGCATGCATATAGATAGAACTAAATAGAACCATTTTCTTTACTAAAGAACCATCTCTTTTAATAGTATAATATATTTACAGTATATAACAAATATTCTGCCTGAGAGTGTTTTATGACAGTTTTGGAAAAAAAATGGGTCTAAAATGTATTTTTGTTAAAAGCCTGCTTAAAATACATATTTTGTTGACATTTTAAGTTATTCTATCTTCTACAGAGAACAAATGTCTGTACATTTTAATGCAAACTCATTCTTTAGTTAATTAATTCAACATTTTGTGGAAAAAATACATAAAATATGGCACATGGATGTGAAATATTGCATGTTTATTTTTTCCAGCATTACCAAAAATAAAGAGAAACTGGGCAGTAATATGTGTAGATAATTACATTTGTTCCCTGCAGAGGTGAACTTGACTTTGACTTATTTCCACAGAAAAAATGGATCATTCCCAGCACTGCAGTGTGACTGATATGGTGGTGGTGTGTTAGTGTGTGTTGTGCTTGTATGTGTGAATCATACATTGAACAGCCAAACTTTTCAACACTGTCCACTCTATTAGACACACCTACCTTGTTGGTCCACCTTGTAAATGTAAAGTCAGAGTCAGCAGCTCATCTGTTTTTGCACAGTTTGTGTTGGTCATCCTCTTGTCCAGGACACATTTTTGTAGATGCATTAACCCTTATAAGGTCTGTGGGACCCATTTTCAGTTTTTAGCTTAATAAAAATGATACTAATATATTTTTTTCAAACTAAGATTCATTGGCTTTGGCTCATTTTCTGTGAGGAACATAAATAAAAAACATTTTCAATGACCCCCCCCCCTCCCGGTATACCCCCCCCCTTCACATTTATATTACATTCAGGGTCTTTGGGTCCACTGGTGTGTGTGTGTGTGTGTTTGTGGGTGTGTTTGTGTGTGTTTGTGTGTATGTGTGTGTGTGTGTGTGTGAGAAAGAAAAAGAGAGAGAGAGTAAGGCAGGTGAAGGGGCTCTTGGTGTGAGAACCCACATTGTGCACCCACTATTCCCACACAAAATTGGAGCACCCAACACTATCTGAACCCACTTTCCACACATTTCAGCCTCTGTCTTGCGGGAACCAGTCTTGGGGACCAGACACTATAAATAGCTCTGTCAGAGTGTTTCCATACCACAACTGATCAAAATGGCAAAGCGATTCACTGTTCTGACTGCCTTACAGGTGATATCGGAAGAGACAGAGAGTTTTGATGGTGATGCAAAGGAAGAAGTTTCAGAATGTGAGGATCACACACTGAGGATGAGCATCAGCCAGCTCCGAAGCGTAAAAGAGCTTCAGGACCAGTCCTTCATCAACCAGGACCAGTCCATGTGTAGCCAGCCATAGGAGCAGCCCATCAGCCAGCTCCAAAACACAAGCGCACATCAGGACCTGCCTGCCAGCAGCCAGTCTCAGGACCAGCCAGTGAGCAGCAAGCCATAGGACCAGACTGTCAGCAGCTTGCAAATGTCAATGTATGGATGTCAAAAAATGGCAGAATTGAATGGTCTTGCTGCTCAAGAAATGAACCCCCCCCAAGTGTGAAGTGTGTGGACCCAAGATGGACAGAAAAAAACAATATACATGTACAAGAAGTACATATGCAATACATACACAGTGAAACTCTGCCCCTCATGTGTGGTATAGTCTGGTATGCAAAAGGGTGTGTTCAATGGTGCTAATGTGTTGTTCAGACAGATGTTGTGTAAACTGACCTGAGTAGGATAAATTTATAATAAAAGTCAAATAAATAATACACTATAGTTTTGGAAAAACCTGATTCATTTCTACATGTGTTGATTATTTTCCTGTTATGCCAGTTTTATGATGCATTTCCTTATTTTGTCACATTTTAATAAAAAAAAAAAAACGAGTGGCATTTCTATTCATAAATGCGATTTAACAAAGGTAAATGGAACAAATTTAGCATATGTGTTGTTTATATTACTTTCAATTGGGATTAAGTAAACATCTGCTGAGTATTTTAACAAAAAAAAGTTTGATTATGTTCAATTAAAAGCCCCAAAATGCAACGGGTCCACCAGACCAAGGAGGACTCCCTGTGTAACACAAAAACGAGGACCATATAAGGGTTAATCTCAGTCCAGCAGTTACAGTGGCATTGTAGACATTGCAACCCCTGGTTTCTATTAACAGTGTTGTAATAAATTGGTGTGTTGATGAAGTTGCCCTTTATGGTTGCATAGGAATCATCCTCATAATTTATAGAAACTTGGCAGCTAAAAGAGAAGATGTGAAGTTACTCCTGCACTGTTGCAGGTTTGATGTTTATACCAAGAGCTTAGATTTGGGGGCATCATGGTTATGTTGTATTTACAATACATAACTGAGCCTGTTCTGTAGCCATTCTAGCACATTCAACCAGCTTTGCTTGGGTGCCATTGCATGTCAGTAGTGACATCATACACCTGTCTCTGAGCTCTGAGACCCTGGGGCTGGTGTTTAATGCTGTTGTTCTGTCTTTATGATATTGTTTCAATGACTGAGTATGAAGTACTTGTACTCTCAAAAGAAACTGTAAACTAAGTTGTAGTAAATATGAACAGGTGTTGTTCATACTACACCAGGGTGGTCATAATATTTGATAGGACTGTGTATACAGTACCAGTCAAAGGTTTGGACACACCTTCTGGACATTCAGTGGTTTTTCATTGTTTAAAAATGTTCTGCATTGTAGATTAATACTAAAGTCATCCAGACTATGAATAAATACATCTGTAATTATTTAGTAAACAAAACAGTGTTAAACAAACCAGAATATGTTTATATTTTACATTCTTCACAGTAGGCACCTCTTGTTTAGATGCAGCTTTCTTGGCATTTTCTCAGTCAGCTTTATGAGGT
>BRDA01011000.1:82201-142517 GCA_036984385.1 Crenuchus spilurus | reverse complement strand
TGATTAAGGTTAAAAACAGAGAAAGGTTCACTCACTAACGGGTGGTCAGGTCAGGTTCCAACTACCTTCCGACTAATGATAAGAGAGGTACTACGAAGGGACCTAGTCTACGGGTGGTTGCTGGTTGATGACACCGGACGAGGTCTATGGGATGAGATGACGGGTGTAACCTCAAGTTTACCTGAAAGACCGGTAATAGTAACGTGGGTGATAGTAGTAGTAAGGACAGGGTGATGACAGTGGTATAGTCGAGTGGACTTGTAATGTTGTTCTAGTATACTAATACTTCGTTGGTGGGCATCTGATCCAGGGAAGCATCATGGAGAGAATAGTAATCAGCCTTCCATCAACCTTGGACTGGACTGGTGGGCAATCACTCACTTGGAAAGAGACAAAAATTGGAATTAGTTCTGTTTGGATTTATAGAGCACAAGGATTATGAGACATATCAGAGTGTGGCTATTGTGGCTATTGACTCCGGCAGAACTATCTAGAACCTTTGCTCTGTGCTCGTGGCTAAGTTGTTTATCTCTTGTGTTTGAATTTTTTTCCCTCTGCTGTTTATATCTAATACTACCACCGTTTGGCATATTATATTGTTTTACACATATTAATCATTGTTAGATTGTTTTACAGACTCTCTTACAGGTTTTATCAGGTTTAGCTACTGAAGGTGGAGTAGCTCATTGCAGCTTAAGTTTCAGCTGTGTGGTAGTAACAGTCTCTTTCTAAACATGCTTTTTAAACATTTTCAGTTGATAAACGACTGTTCTGCTGAACTGGCTTTAAACCTTTAACAGGTGAATGTGACTTACTGTTGCATCAACCCTTGTAATTACAGTCCACCTCCATGTCTGAGCTGGCCTATTGCCTCCTAACTGCTCGGGTCTGTTTTAGAGAGAAGACATTGGGACGTTGGACTTCTTCAGAGGGTGTCAGCATATCTCTGAACCTGAACTGCAAATATGACACTTGCCCTTCACTTTATACTGACCCTGCTAATTTAGCATGTTCACTTTGTGTAAGAGACAGGGACACACTTTGAGTTTCAGTGAGATGAAAGGGTAGGAGTCTGGCCATGTCTTGCTGTTTGCTAAAATGAACACTGTGTTCCTTCAGACTCTGCCAAAGTGTTGCTCATGGGATATCTAGCCAGCAATCGATACAGTGATGCAGTTTTAACATCTTAAAAGTCGCTAATGCTGCCCAAAAGATATTTTTAAAAAGCAATTACATGAAAGGAATGCTTTATAAATGTCAACAAAACTACAGTATATTTTACTGTAAATCAATGTGACTGTAAAAATAAGAAATCTAGAATTTCAAATGATTAAATTTCATTTTTAGTGAGTAAATTACTTTTCAAACAGTATAAACATAAAAAATAGCCTGAAATATGTCGTTTAAATTGTAATGAATATAAATGGCAGTTTACCTTTTTGAATTAAATTGTGAACAGAAATGAACTTTTACATGACATTCTAAATGTTGGAGATGCACTAGCAGTAACAAGCTTTAAATCTATTGCTGAACATTAAAAATGGCACTTTTAAACCCAGTAGCCATTCATTTAGGCTGCACAGCACTAAAGGAACATGATGTAGCTTACAATTCAGATTTGTGTCACAAGACGTCTCTCTTTACCAAAAATTAAGTGTTCAGCTCTGTTATGGTGGTAGCTTTTACCCATTACTCAGCTGCTGTATTAAAATTTAGTAGATAGTCAAGATAGAGTCAACTCTGTTGTTTCTGGCAGGAGTCATGCATCACTACATTATTGGTGCATGCGCAGAATCATCAATTATCTTAATTTAAATAGTTTATTTACTCATATATTTTATTTGCAATTAACCCCTACCTGTTTTTAACTGATTAATAAAAACATTTTTAGAGTATGACACAAGCACTTATGTCATTTATAGTACCACATCCCGTTATTAACAGACAAAAGTTCTAGTAAAAAGGTTTGTACATTCCAGAAAGCAGCCTCTGCCTAAAACACTGAGTCAAGATCATCTGGAGTACATGACACATGGTGACCTCTCTGTGACTCTTCTGACCTTACAAAGTGTTTGGGCCCAGACGGCTTCATTTATTATGACAGGTCACACAGTCTCCTCCTCATAGCTGTCCATGGTGAAATTTCTTCCAGCATATTTTATTTATATACTTCCAGTTCATGACCAGTCTGCTGATCAGTGAATCCTTGTCATCCTTTATGGCTTAAATCATACGTGAACATTTACAGCTGAGGCACATTTGTCTTAGTGTCAAAATCCACTGAAGTGAAAAACATGAGGGCATTTAAAGAGTAGTTGAAGTGTGTTCATGCAGCACAAATGGCTTCTGAGCTGTTCTCTGGCTGGAGATTAACCAAAAAAAAAGAAGAATGCTCAATTAGCTTCAATAAGTATTTCCATTTATTCTGGGTGCATTACAGTATTTGTACCACCATTTTTCTGTAGTCAACATAAAACTAATAAAAGGTGATGTGTGTAAACTAATTTAACCATTAAGAAATACACATACTGTATGGCCATTAAAACTGTAGCTCTGGGACTGTATTACTCATGCATCCAAAAAACAATATTGTAAAAAAGTTCATTTGTTTCTGTCATTTAATTCAAAAAGCTAAACTCATTACTATCAAAGTAACATATTTCAGCATTTTTATTTTAATGTTGATACTGTTTAAATAATAATTGTCAAATTCTAAATTAAGTGGTGTACTAATTTGAGATTATGTATTTTCTATTTTATGAGCTATAAGCCAAACTGATCAATGGTTAAAAAAATGTTTAAAATGTCAATTTGTAATAAAAAAAAAATTACCTTTCAAAATAAAATGTATTTTATTTATTTTAAAATAAAATGTATTTTATTTTGAATAAAATTTTGAACAGCAATGAACTTTTTCACAATATGCTATTTTTTGACATGGCATTGTATATGTTGGAAACTTCTATGAGTAGGTAGGTCATTACATTTACATTTACAGCATTTGGCAGACACTCTTATCCAGAGCAACGTACAACAGTGCTTTGTTTCCATTAAGAAAATAATCTCAGCTAGCACAGACAGGTTAGAGCCCAAACTACTCTTCAGTTCAGACACTGTCAAAACAAAACCATCACTAATACCTAGAAAGAAAGAAACATACACAATTATACACAATATAAGAGCATAACAATGCATTACAATAAGAGTTAGTGCTTGTTTATTGCTTGTTTAAGTGTTCAACAAAGAGATGGGTCTTCAGTCTGATACTTGTATTTAAAAACTGCAAGGGACTCTGCTGATCGAACAGCCAGTGGGAGTTCATTCCATCAAGAGTCTTGATGCTCATCTTCCACGTGTCTTAAAGGATGGCGCATCAATCCGAGCCATACTGGAAGTCTCGATGATACACATGAATGGTGTATGGAGGCACCACAGTTAAAGGCTAATGGTAGGATGCATTTTCTTCTGCAGTCTAGTACCAGATGTTATGGTTTGATACCAAATAACCAGTAACCATCTAGAGCTACAGTATATCACAAAGGTGTTGGATATCTCATGACTTTCTTAGTGTTGCCATTTTAATAGTCAGCAGTGTAGTGGTCAGTAGAAATGTTGGATAAGCAGGTGTCTAGATTTTTGGACATACATGAGCATTGTAAAACCAAATTGAAGTGGTATAACTGGTTAAATGTTAATGCTCCCAAACTCTGTAGATACCTGCTCATCCAACATTTCTACTGAAATCAGGGAAAAAAGAGTTTCACAAAGTTCCACTTTGCTGCTGTAACAGCCTCAGCTCTTCTGGAAAAGTTACAACAAAACCATTGACTCAGTTTATGAAACTGGCCTTATGACTGGAAGGTGGCCTGTTTGATCCCCTGAACTGACAGGACACAAATTAAGTGCCCTTAAGTAAGGCACTAAAGCCCCAACTGCTCCCTGGGCACTGTGGATAGGACTGCTCACTGCACCCTAGAGTGTTTTGCTGCACAAATGCGTTAAATGCAAGCACATTGGTTAGTGTGTGTACTTTTGTGTACATTGCTGTGAGAGTGATACAGCTACAAGATCATTAGACAGGTCAGCTAACGTTGGATGAGTTGGAGTGGAGATTGTGCCTGAATCACAATCTCCACTCCATCCCATCCCAAATGTATTCAGATGGAGCTCCATCACTCCAGAGAACACCAGTGATCTGACGCCATTGACCTTGGTTTCCTTAGGCTCATGGGATTGCTTCAGAGCTTCTCGTTCTATTAATGCTTTTCCTTGGAGATTATACAAGTTATGCAAGAGCACTCAAACAACCTGCAATGGCTGCAACTTAAAGTAGCAGAAGCCAATAACAAGAAGAGGTGTCTGGATATTTGTGGACATAAAATAGGCCATACTAGTGCAATCGATCTAAATGCAGTGGGAAAACTCAATGTCTGAAGAAGTTCTAAGAAAGTGACAGTTTTGGGTTATATAATCTCTACAGCTACAGTGCAGTGTTGGGCACATGCATACATGATTATGAAATCATGTTATCTTTGTTTTCAGTGTCTTATCAGGAAATCCTGTTAAATGTGCTTCATGTACTGTCAATTACGGAAACAGCAAGTGACAAAACGTGTTGCGTTACACCTCTGGCCCTGTGATGTGTTATTTCTAATGTTGCCACATTCTTTTTCTGAAGACATGTAGTTTGTACATAATATAAACACTAACAGAACTTTTGAACTTTCAAAGTGCTTGTGCTGCACAAAACTAATCCCTATTCAGTCAGAATGGTGTCTGTGTGATACCTTCAGGCAAAACATTTGGACATAATCTCAATTATACTCTACAGCTCCTGAAAAGTCAGTAATTGTGAGAAAAAAACATTGCCAAGCAATAACCTGTAAACTCCCATTGGTGAAGCTTTTATGTTAACGTGAACGCCCCCTTGTTCAGCCTTCAGCACCTCAGGTCTAAACACCCAGCCAGCTTTTACCTCACCACAGTGCTCAAAGGAGCCTTTCAGTTCATCCACTGCCCAGTTCTTGTTTAGTGCCATTTGACAGAACTAAAAACAATGTAGAGCGGTAACATAGCCAGTCCAGTAGCCAGGATTCAGACTGAAAAACAATCCTTTAAAGGACCCATATCACAGGAAACTGAATTTTCTCTAATAATGTATAAATTTACACTCCTTGGCCACTACACGCCATTTTATCAGCTCCACTGACCAGATAGGTGCTACAATTACAGCCTGCAGTCCATCGTTCTCAGCACTGCAGTGACACTGATGTGGTGGTGGTGTGTTAGTGTGTGTTGGAACTAGCAGATCTGCGGGCATTTTTAAACAACTCAGTGTCACATCTGGAGTGGAAATAGTGCAACAGGTAAAACTATCAGAGACCAAAACCAAAAACTATGCAGATGAGCTACTGTCTCTGACTTCACATCTACAAAGAGGACCAACAAGGTAAGTGTGTCTAATAGAGTGGACAGCGAGCTAACAGTACTTAAAAATATCAGCAGCTCTGCTGGGTGTGATCTACTTTTACCAGTGTAACACACACCAACACACCACCACCACATCAGTGTCACTAAGTGCTGAAAATTATTCATGACCAGTGGCGACGCGGACCATGTGGGGCACTATACGTACCCTTTGTCTGCACTTACTTATAAGTAAGTAAGTATGCATTCACTGTCGGTGGTTATTCGCGTAGGGCACCTGCATGCCTAGTGCTGGCACTATCCATGACTCAAATAATAGCTGCTTTGTGGGGGTCCTGATCATTGAAGAACAGGGTGAAAGGAGGCTAACAACATATACAGAGAAACAAAGTGCACCTAAATGGTCAGTGTAGCTGATAAAATTATTTTTTTATGTACACTTTAAACATACAATGAGCACTTTATGGTAAAATCAGAACGTAAACTACAAATTTTTACAAATACAAAAACAAAAACAATTTTGTTCACTTTTTAAAAACCACACTCATCTGTGTGGTGGTGCAACAGCACTAATGTTTTTTTTAGAATTTGATCCAGTTTATGCCTTGTGGTATGACTATGAATCATTGCTTGCAAGCAAAAAAAATATTTACAGTGACCTCTAGTGGATGTTTTCTACATACATCTAGAAACTATACCTACTATACCTCTACCGATTGGTAGAGATGGCACAATCACAAAAACAAAGTCTTGAAAAATATCTCTTTACATGTAATGAATATAAATTATGACCGTTAACCTTTCTGAATTTAATTCTAAACACAAATGAACTTTTTCAAATTATTCACCTTTTTGGAGATACATTAGAAAACAATTATTAAATAATTGTTATAAAAAATCATAAAATGTTGAGGGATCATGGACCAAACTTTCATCAATGTTATTTTAACATTCCATTTGGAGATACAGTACCAAATTTTGAACACACCTTCTGGACATTCAGTGGTTTTTCATTATTTAAAAATTGTCTGCATTGTAGATTAATACTAAAATCATCCAAACTATGAAGAAATACATATGTAATTATTTAGTAAACAAAACAATGTTAAACAAACCAGAATATGTTTATATTTTACATTCTTCAAAGTAGGCACCTCTTGCTTAGATGCAGCTTTCTTGGCATTTTCTCAGTCAGCTTTATGAGGTAGTCACCTGGAATGGCTTTCAGTTAACAGCTGTGTCTTGTCAAGAGTTCATTACTTGCATTTCTTGCCTCTTAATGTGTTCGAGACATCAGTTGTGTTTCTACTTTGAAGAATCTAAAACATATTTTGGTTTGTTTAACACTTTTAAGTTTACTACATGATTCCTTATGTGTTCCTTTATAGTCTGGATGACTTCAGTATTCATTTACAATGTAGGGAAAAAAACATTGAATAAGAAGTACTTTGACTGGTACTGTATAATGATATTAAAATGTTTGTAGATGCACTAGTATATTTCTGGAGTTGGTGAAAAAAACATCTACACTCCACACTTACTCATGCAGTAATGTCCTATACAATTAATATTTTGGACATTCAAACTGTTCGATCAGCAGGTTGTTTTATAAGGCCAGTCAGACTGGCCTCAAAAGGTCAACAGTCAATTAGTTTTGGTCATTTATAGTCATATAACAGTGACACATTTCACCCAGCAGAACCTTTTCCTGACCTTTACAGCTGACAACTGATTCTAAAAAAATATTCACAACAAAAAAACAAGTCTGCCATGTCAACATGTCACAAATAGTTCATACTGAGTATTGTGTAGATCTGAAGACAGCTGTGTTTTGAGCAGGCAGGGTTGTTGTTCTGTGCGAGTGTGCCACTGTACCTGCAGAAATGGAAGCCTAATGAAGTCCCTGCTGGATCCTGATTGTATTAACAGGATTACTGGGTACTGGGCTCTACTTAATGAGAGCAAGGGAGACCGAGAATGAGGGAGAGAGAAAACTTTGGACCTGACCTCACGCTCATGCTGGCCTTAGCTGCCAGATTATTTACGTCAGCCAACCTCGGAAATTTATTACACTCCAGCAGCTACAGCCACAGTAAAAAACATCAGAATAAATACATAGAAAAGCAAATGAAGTTATGTTAATCATCAAGGCCGCACACAGCAAACACTGTGCATCACATAAACATTAAAAGGGCTGATATGGAAAAGAATGTATCACTTTTTTGCTTATGAAACTCGATGTACTATGTAAACACAGTTAAAGTTTTAGAATACACTGTTTACTACGCAGTCCATACAGCCCATATATGGAAACTAAGCTGCAAAAACAGCTCGTTTTGAACTCACTGTTTTTGTGATGTCACCAGTCACAACACTATTCCAGTTACATAAACTCACTGGTCACTTTGTTAGGTACACATACCTCATATCTACACTCATTGTCCATTTTATCAGCTCCACTGATCATGTAGGTGCACTTTGTAGTTCTACAATTAAAGACTGTTATCTGTGTACTTTATTAGTCTTCACCCTTTTTGTTCAATAGTCAGGACAACAGACAATAACACACCACCACCACGTCAGTGTTACTGTAGTGCTGAGAATGATCTACCACTCAAATAATGCCGGCTCTATGTTGGTCCTGACAATTGAAGAACAGGGTGGAAAAAGACTAAAACACAGGGTTGGTATGCCGCCTACAAGGATCATGCACTGCGTGTGGGGCCCAAAGTGTCCATGGGGGGACCACTTAAGTCCCCCACCCTGTATCCCCCCGGAAGGCAAATTCCACAAACGTGGCACCCAAGCACAAAAGCTTTCTGGTGCGCAACTTTCACCACCACAAACCAGCAAACCACAACATTCCCTCCCCCCGCACTCAACCATGAATTTGAAGTCTGTGGACTTTGCCTTCCCGAGTTAGAGGCCAAGACAACATTTGTGCTTAGGGCACCCACATGCCTAGCACCGGCCGTACTAACACAGTATACAGATGGACTACAGTCTGTAATTGTAGAACTGCAAAATGCACCTATATGATCAGTGAAACTGATAAAGTGGACAATGAGTGTAGATACAAGGTATGTGTACCTATTTGAAGTAGCCAATGAGTGAATATCTGCTTTTCAGCCTGCAGAAGCTTATAAACCCCACCCATCTACACTGAAGTTAAAAAGCAGTGTTTTGGACTGCACTGTTTGTTGAATAAGATACACACAACATTAATACCACTCTCAAAAGAGGAAAATAACATATCTTGTAAAAGTGGTGCATATGAAGGTCTGGACTATATTAGAAGCAAACAGTTGCTTCTCATAGACAACATGTTGGATGCTGGACAAAATAAGAGTCAAACAGTTATAACTGGGTCAGAGCATCTCCGAAGCAGCAAGACTTGTGTTGTGCTCCCAGTCAGCAGTGGTCAGTCCAAATTCCCCAAATCTCCATCTGCATTTCTGGCATGTGCTGGAACACGCTGTGGCAACTCTACCTCACAACTTATAAGGCGTGCAATGGTGCCTTATGTCCTTCAGTGGTCTTTTACACCTTCGGTTTGGAGCTGTTTTGGTGATACATAGAGAATCAATAGTATATTAGTAAATTGTTTTAAGGTTATGGCTGATTGCTGCTTCAGTCTTAGCAGCTAATTCAACATTAGCATTTGTTTAGTTGCTTAAAAGTTTGGATGAAGTTATAAATAAACTAAACATAAAAGCCATCAGCATTACAATGCTATTTTTACACATTACTCCAGCACTAGGAATGACAAGGCTCTAAACAAATGTAGTGAAGGAGAATGTACCATCCATTTCAATCTAAACACAGAGCCATTAGCCTTCAAAGGATTGTAAACTATGGATCTTTATCTTGTTACAGTGAAATCATTCCCATCGGTTCATCTCTCATCATGATAATCATTGAATTGGTCAAATCTGGTCATTTAACTTTTACTGCATTACAAATGTCAAATTGCCTTTTACTAAACATTTTAAATCTTAAGAGAAAAATCAAGCTGGCCAGATGAAGCCTGAAGTAAACTGGGGTTTTTCTTGACTTCAACCAAATGTGCAGCTAGTCAACATGACTAAAGCAGCTGTTTAGAAAGCCAGGGGAGTCTGACTCTCATTACAGCATGCTGACGTTGACTCAGGGTTTTACTTTTAATCACTGTTCAATGCATTGTTTATTGGATTACCAGAAAGACTGTTGACACGTTAACGCTCCAGGAAATGGCCTTAGTGGATGGAACTAAAGAATTTTACAAAGAATTAGAAGCATTTAGAAGTGCACATAAACATTGTCTTGGAAGGTTTGAAACATGAGAGCACAGTATCTGGACACTCCAGGCTGTCCTGCCCTCACTGGACTTCCTGGATCATTAAGAGTCAATCTTAAGCCTTTCCTGTTTTGTACATATCAGTAATTTTAACACCTTTGCACCAATCAACAAGGCTGACCTGTTGCCTAAGATTTTCTAGAGTGGCCTGTTTACATTCACCTATAGACAAATGCCAGTGGTGGGGTATTTAGACAATACACATTTCTGGTAGCACTAATTTGTTTTGGAGTCTATTTATTTTTCTTTATTTCCTTGATTTCTAAACTAAGTGAGGCTATATGTAGGATTTAGGAATATAGGCTAATTGGCTAGTCTTGGCATAAGGTGTGCATGAAGTAAAGTGATATAAGATTGTGACCCTCTGTAAATTCAACCTAGAAACATATACACACCTACTATGAGTCAGATGGTAGTGACCGAGTGGCAGCTTATTTGCTTTTTCAGTGTGTTTTTGGGAACTGATTGCTGATCTGATACAGGATCTAGAAACATGTGTGTACCAGAATACATGTCCTGACAAGAGTTTAACAGTTCAGATGTAAGACATGGAAGCTTTTACACTGCTGGCCAGTAAAGGAATATCTCAACCAGAAATCATATTTACACATTTTCACACATACCTATCAAGACATGCTTGGAGTCTAATGTTCTCTTCTTTAGTTTAGAACCAGAGATACAAGGCTTAAGTTGCTAACAAACACTAGAACTCAGAAGTCACCAAGATTAGCCCAGTTATCTCTGTTAAAATATCAGTACAATTCCTTCAATTTCTCATCCAGATTTTAAATAAGGTCTCAAAATGACAGTATTTGGACACCAAACATGTATTGGTTGATTGACTACATCTGGGCTAAGTGGAAATTTGTATACATATGATTTTGAGTTTACCATACCTGACCTGTAAGATTGTAACACTTGGAAAAAAATGTTTCCCTAAAACTTGTTCAGACAAGTATGTCATGATACACATGAATCTGTGTATGGGGGCACCATGTTAAAAAGCTAGTGGAGGCGCATCATGTGGTGTCATATGATTCCAACACCTGATGTTATTGGTTTGGGGCAAATGAGTGTCCACTACCACATCTCATAGACAATGCTAGTACTTTGACTAGCTGGCAATACATTACTGGTTTTTGAGCCTGAGGTGTTACCTCATCTACATGACAATGATTCACCATTTTTGGCACAATAGAGGGTCAATGGAGGCCCCAGTTAGTTCCACACTGAGCAGGTCTGGGACATGGTTCTACAACGTTTGGTATGTCAGATCAGAGCATGAAGTTTGGGAGCATATAGAGAGGCTGAATGGCATGGCATTCTGCAAATATGCATCCAACATTATTGTGTATTCTGTAAACCAGAATGAGCTGGTTTTTATTCATGTGTTATTCTGTATTTTTGATCATGTATACAATGTATCATAAGCAATCAGCCAAACAAATATCGTCACTAGCTCGTGTTTTTCTTGGTGTAATTTTAATGCTATTATTCATAAATGTAATGTTTGTAGTTATAAGTTACAGTGCCTTGTGAAAGCATCCCCCTTTTATTGCTTTTCCTGTCTGAAGGTGAAAAATACATATTTTTTAATTGTCACAAACATTATTTCAAAAATACACAAATCTTTAGTGTGTATAAGTATCCCCGCTCCAAGTTGCGTTACAGCTGCAAGTCTCTTGGGATGTGTCTCTATTAGCTTACCATATCTGGCCACTGGAATGTTTCCCATTCTTCAAAGCAAAAACTGTTCCAGCTCCTAAACATTCAATGAGTTTTATGTTGTACGGTATCTTGTTGGTGCACAGAATCTTCAAATCATGCTACAAATTCTCAACTGGGCTGGGTGTTGGTACTGACTATGCAATTCCAAAACATTTAAATATTTAATCCATTCCTGTGTAGATTGTTCAGGGTCACTGTCCTGCAGGAAGCCGAACCTCTGAACCATTTCCACAGAATAATACTGCCACCACCATGCTTCACTATGGGAATGGTTTTCTCAGGGTAGTGAGAAGTGTTGAGTTTGCATCAAAGTTATCATTTCCCATAATGGTCAATACTTTTAATTTTAGTTTTCTGAGTGTTTGGGGAGTCACATGCTATTTGGGGAACTACAAATGTGTTTTCTTATTTTTATGTCTTTAAACAATTACTTTTTCTGGTCACTCTTCCATAAGGCCTGCTCTGAGTAAAGCTTAAAGTGGTCATATTGATAGATACGTTTACCTCCACTATTGATATTTGCTGCTCATTCAGTGTTGTCTTTGATGTTTATGTTGAATCTCTGATTAATACTTTCCTTCCACACTCTGAATTTTTTTTGCATGGTTTTCTCCCCAGTGTGTTTATAACCAATTGAGCACGGACAAGTTTTGCTCTCTCAGGCCCCTGCTGCTGATGGCAAACAGCATGATCTGGGAACACTCAATCTTTAGATCATAGTGACAGTAACTTAGTCCACGCAGCCACTTGGCCCAATCTGTGAGTTTTGGTGGGCTGCCTTCTCTTGTCAAGTTGTCTAGAGGTGATTTTTAAAAAATATTTTTGTTATAATGGCTTTAATGGTGCTCTCTATGATGTTTGGGATATTTTTTTCAACCCTGATTTATACTTTGAAACAACTTTGTCTATGACTTGTTTGGAGAGCTCATTGATGTTCATACTGTTTGTTTGGATAATGTTTTTTTTTTAAATAACTCTCTGTATAGTAGAATGAAAGCTTATTAGAATAATGGGTAAATTGAATATTAAAGCAGTATTGAATACTGAATTGAATACTGGATGAATTGTGACTGCTAGTGAATTCATTACTTCTGTGAAGCTGATATGGTTGGAAAAAGTGCCACATAATGGATTAGATATGAAGGTCCACACTTACATTGAAGCCCTTGCACTTTGCCACACGTAGCCTGTCCAGACTACACATTTTAAATTGATTAGATAATTCTACATATTATTTTGGTAAAACTTAACCATAACTTCTTTTAATGATTGTAGCATGCTTTTGCATCTGCTCAACAGAACAAGGTAGCCAACTACTAGCCTAATAAATGAAATACAAGTCAGTTTACAAATCAAATTACTGTTATTACAGTAGGGTTGTGTTTCAATACTTTCTTGCCATTCACTCCCCACCTTTGAGTCAACCCTTGGATGTGCGTCACACCTACATTAGGCATGTAAACTTTGCAATGCAAAATGGTTTTTGTGTAGTGTGAACATAACACACAAAGTTTGTGAATAATTGCTTAATCTGGCTTTGAGCTTTTACAGTGTTATGTATAGCCTTTAATTTCTGTTGTAATTTTCAAGCCAGCATGGCACAACAAGGAAGCTAAGGCGGAATCATAAAATAGATGCTATAAAGGATGAGACCAGTCACTGGTTGGAATATGACTGATAAAGCTTGTAATGCTCAACATGGTGTCTGTTTGCAGTTAAAGTCTTGCTCTTCAAAAAAAAGAACCAATCAGTTTGCTCCAAAACACCCAAATTCCATCCCCATCTTGGACATTTTGGAGCAACTACTCAAATGCAGTAACTGAAACAATTCAAATAAACATGTTTTCAATGGCCCTGTCCTGGGCTTAGTTGGGATAGTGTAATGCCCTGCCCTGTGCCAAGTGAGGGGGTACAAGACTAGCCATGGCCCTGATAAGGATTTAGTGGGTGGGATAATGGATGGATGGATGTTTTCAGTGTTAATGAGCCAAAGACTACAAATAATTTTTGTGATTTTAATATCTTTACCATTTTTATATATAATTAGCTTTACCATCAGTTTCAAGTATTTGTTTCTTTCTTTCCTTATTCAAAGGGAAGAATTCTGGTTTTGTAGGAGTGGTAATAACTGCCTAGCATTATAAGTTGGCCGCCAAGTGGACAAACTTGCCTAAGGCATTGTTTATACATGTTCAAATGTGCAGGTGTCATTTGCAGACATTCACAGATTTGTCTGATAATATACATGGCTGTAAGACGAATAAGCAAAAAAAGTGGTCAGAATGTCAAAGCAAGAGCAAAATCATATTTTTCATATCAGTCACTGAATGAATTCTCACATCATGTTTGTGTAATATTTTGAAGACAGCTCACAATATAAAGTTACAAACAATCCTTGAACTGCTTTGTTTTGATTTGTCGATTTGTTTGGGCCATGTCCTGCCCACAGTGTTACTGGATGGCTAATAGTCATTTACTTGTTTCACAGCTTTGTGGATTCACACAACATGTAGTTGAGCTTTTGGAGATGTAGATTAGAGATGGGTGAAACCATTAATTTTTTTTTTGTTTTGATACCAAATAATACCAAAGTTAATGACAGAGTTAAAGAATGAATATCTTTTAAGCAGTTTAGTATAACAGTTTAGTTTTTAAGCAGTTTAGTATAACAGACAGTACCTTTAAACTCAGTGTGAACGTATCAAAAGATTTTAAAATATTACCCATTTTTTTGTATTTTACTGCTATGTCTGATTAACACCTTTGTCAGTCATTTTTTGGGGTTGAAAAAAGAAATGCATCAGGCTGCAATGATTGTTGGGCATGTTCTGCTGTGCAGGGTTGGAATTGAGACAGAACATAAGGATGGTCTCCTTGTTGAGGGTCAGCCTTTGATTGAGCCTTATGTTGAGATAAAAATGTTATTTATGTGGTGAAAATATGTTATTTTGGGGGTGGGGGTTACTGGGAAGTCAACAGCCAATGCTGCTGAAGTCAACACTTGTGTTCACACAATTCCCTGCCCCTCCGAGGGCTCATCTAACACACTTCAACTTGAGCTAATAAAGGACTGGACTGGTCCTTAAGATGACATTGAACATTATCTCGAGGGGACTTGGGCGAGGCAAAATGGATGAGAGCTTGTTAAAACCAGTACAGACAGCCAAAGGCTATGGCTCATCTCATTTACATTATTGCTACTTCCTGCCAAGTCCTAGCCTAATAAAACTTAGCAGTGCTAGCCATGTATAATACACTATTTATCTAAAGCCTTAATCAACAGGATTAAAATAGCTAACCTGGTAGTAGCATATATTTCTGAATTTCTCAATGTGAAAGAGAGGGTGGAAGCAAAGTGAGCATCTAAGTGAAGAAACTATGTCTAAGTGATGCAAAGAGTGAGATGATGAGAGCAATTGAGTGGATGTGTGTGTGAGAGAGATAATCAGTGCAGAGAGTTAGAGAGGGAGTGATTACGTTTGAGGGAGAAAGCAAAGCATAAGTGAGGTCCACTATCTGAAAATCAGTATTAATCCAGTTCTTCTCATGCATATATACATATAAAAAACACAAGCAAGGACACCCGTATTGGAGATAAATTACAGGTAGTCGACTAAGTCGTATAGAAACAAACAAACAAACGAATAAGTAAATAAATAAACCCACAGTGATACTTTCTAGTCTTCCATTAAACTTAAATCTTTTACAACTCTTAGCATATTATTTTGTTTGTGTAGACATTTCAGAGACTCAATAAATAAGTCATATGACTACGAAAACCTTGAAACGTGGCTTACGTTTTACTACATTTTGGTTTGTGTAAATGCTCATCCCTCTTCTCGTGCCCGAGCGTGACGTTACTGTAGTCTCCACCCTCGTTTCCCCTTTAGCGGGGATGCGGAACTCTCGCGAGATCAGAGAAGCTAGGGAACCCGCCCCTGAAGTGATGCCCTGCTGCAGTGTGTGCGCGCGAGTGTGTGCGCGTGTATATAGCAGCGGGAGCGCGAGCGGCTGTAGCGCGAGGACGACTTGCGGCAAGGTCGCTACAGCATCACACTATAACCAGCTACCAACATCATCAAACCGCGTGTGAACGCACGTCATCGGCGTCGTAACAGAGCCGAGCGAGACCCGGACTCTTTGTCTTTCCTCTTCTTTTTTTATCCTCTCGCTCAAGCTCAACCGGACCTGGAAGCCGGTGCCTCTTCTCGCGCCAAAGAAAACAGCAGAAGTCCGCGAGCTGCCGGCCGTTAGCTTTGTGTGTGAAGTCGAGTGTTCGCGGAGCAGCCCAACCGTCGCTCTGAGGTGAAACTGCTTGCTTGTTTCCGTCAGGGGAGGAAATAAGCTTGCTAAGAGCTTGTGTGTGAGCTGAGACGATAACTAGCGCATCACTAACGACTTTTCACCGGACGTTTGCCTGCTGAGCCGCCCCGAGCCTCGCCATGTCGGCACCACCGAGCCCCACTTCGTTCTCCCCGGGAGACGCCGCCCCTCCAGAAACGGACTTTCTTTCGCTGGATGGCGGTTTGAAGCCGGCCGGTCCTACGCCCAGCCAGAGCCGCTTCCAGGTGGACCTTGTGGCGGAGGCGGCCGGGAGCGAGAAGACGGCGGGCTCCGACTGCCCGGACAAGGCAGCGGAGGAGGCGAAGGGCAGGTTCCGTGTGGTGAACTTCGCAGATCCACGGAGCGCGGCCTCCAGCCCCGATGCGCCGCCGGCCGAAGGCGTGCAGAACGGGGACACGGTGATGAGCGAAGGCAGTCTGCACTCCTCCACCGGAGGCCAGCAGCACTATCACTACGACACGCACACCAACACTTACTACCTGAGGACTTTTGGCCACAACACTATTGACGCCGTGCCCAACATCGACTTCTACAGACAGACTGCAGCGCCCCTGGGGGAGAAGCTCATCAGACCCACCCTGTCAGAGCTGCACGACGAGTTAGATAAGGTAAGGCCCCGCAGCCGGTGTGGACGAGGCTCCGCGATGCACGTTGCCTGTGTCAGTAAGCACATTGCTTAGCTTCTTTTGCTTTCCAGCACGATCAGCAGACCCATGCTGATTTCACACTCAGATCTGATGAGCCTGGTGGACAGCTCTCAAATATGAACACCAGCCCTTGAGGGCAGCATCTTCACTCCTTTTGTACTTTAATTATTAGCTTGATAGACTTCCAGCTGTGTATGTGACCATTCATGACTCCATGGTTATGTTTGCTTGAGACCTAGATTAAGTCATATTTGCCTATAGGATGAATTTGACTTCTCTTTGAATAACTGCATTTATAACACACTATGTTGACGGACTTGTTACCAGACAGCACTTTTCACATATTTTTTTAACTATGTAAAAAAAGGCAGATTTGACACCGAGTAGAAAGATATTGACTAAGACAAACTCAAAAGCCTTTTTGCTTATTTGTCTCATGGCATGATGTGAAATCCTTTAAGTGCCAATGGGCACTATCAGAGCATTTAGGATTGTGGATGTTTGTGAATATGGGTAACTTCAAGAAACATCACTTACAGTTTGGGATTGGAAAGTGGATTTGAAGAATCTTTTAAACTCTGCCATGTGTTTTGGCCCCTTTTTGTAACAGTCTAAAGTGTACAAGATCAGTGGGTTGGACAGAAGTTTTGTACAGTATCACATTTACCTAATTGAGATGTGGTTAATCTGTATGGCTGAACATACAAACACTACTTTTAAAGTTTTAAAGTCACTCCGTGTACTCTTAATTTGTAAGATTTTCCTCTTTCAGTTTACGCTCAGTGACCCTCAAGTGCTGAAAGCCTCATCATATTTACATAGTTCATACTGATAGGATACAATGTTGAGCCTTTAAAAAAAAAAAATTTACAGTTACAGCTCTTTGGGCCAAGGATGTGTTGTCTGATCTTGTGAAGTTTGCTTTGCTTGGTAAACATGCCATGATCTGTTGCCTGTTCTCCAGTCAACCTGGAATAAGGCATAAATGGGTACTGTGACTGAACACAGCATTCCATCCATCGTCCTAATAGATTTTTGCCTCTGCTTTAATTGTCATTTGTTTTTTTCCAGTGATGTAGGACATGACGGTTGTACTTTCTTTGCGCTCTATTTGTTTGGCTTCTTCTCGCCGTCTTTATTTAAAACATTGTACATTTTCCTGCCACAAGCATGGCTTTAGCTGAAGCAGCTGTTGGTAACCTGACACTTGTAAATAGTTGCTGTGATGGTTCATGTTTTGAAGTTAGGGTTAGTTAGTAGTAAGTTTACATTTGCTACATAAACCTTTGTTTATAAATGTTGTAGTCCACAGCTCTGCTGGCAGTTGGCTATGGGGCATCTTCGTTATTTGATTAATTACCTGAATTACAATTAAAGGTTTAATAACATTAATACATTTGCCCATTTCCTGCTAGGGTACATGGTACTATATTTCTTGATGTTGCTTAACTATTCATTGTTTCCATAACTGCATGTTGTTTTATGTTCAAAGTTTAGTTGTAATTACCAGCCAACCCCCCAAGCAGGGTCTGTGTACTCCTAAATCCTTCTGCTTAACTTGGCCAGTGCCAGTTCTGTTAAAAGGGATTCTGTCACTAGTTATGTAAGGATGGTGTTTGAATTTAAAGTGGCAATGCTTTCTGATTGAAATACTTTTTCCTACTGTAGCTATCTGGCAGCTGTGACTGTACTACAATCCATGACCAAATGGAAATTCTGCTTATTGACTGCCCTGAGTGGATCTAAAACAGAAATCAATGTGCATGCCAATGTAGTTTCATTCTGACCATTACATGGGTCTGACTGTGATTTGCCCTGAAAGCTAATCACTTAGTTTCCCTATATTCTTAAAGTCAGTGATGTTATGGTTGTGCGTTATGTCACACCTGCAGGCTGCTTTCACAGAACAGTTTGGCTGTGAGCCCTGTTGGAGAATAATTTGTGTTAAAATGCTACACCGAACTTGAAAACAGTGGGACTGAGCTGCAGGAAGATGGTGGCGGCTCACTGTGTGCCGGACCTAAGCATGGAGCTGCATGATATTGACCAGCCAGAGGGAAACCCTGACGGGGCAGATTTATTCAGCACGGTGCGGCCGAGCAGAAACAGATTGTGCTGAAATATTGATGTCTTCTCTGCTGCCACTACCGGGAGAGAGACGGAGTGTCCAGCTGATTTTTCTAATGTCACCAACACACTTTGTAGAGTTTGTAGTGTAATATTGCAAGAGATGTCAATTTATACTTGTAACTCTAAATAGAATATTTTATAAAAATAAATAAAATACAGTTGTACATGTACTTTGACATCTTACATCTCAAATGAGAATTTAAATTATAGAAGGTAGTCTTTAAATTTGTGACTGTTTACATCTCTGTTGTGTAAAATGTAAGAATTAGTAATTTTTATACATGGTCCACTCATTTTCAGTGAGAAGTAATTAAACAATTTGCTGTAAAGTTGTTTCTTTTGTGCTGTTCTCATCCTGTTTGAATAGATTATGTCTGCAAGTATGTAATGCTTTTACATTACAAGAATAGACTTGAAATGTGTGTCCTTTTGCTTTGAGAGTTGCAATTTTTTTCATTTGTTGAACAGTCTAAATAATTAACAGAAAAGTTGGGTGTGTCTAATTCTTTGTATTAAATGCTCCCAGAAAAGGACCATGATTGGAGTTTGGCAGGAGAAGAGAGAAAATAGCCATTATATAATTGACATCATGAAAAAAAAAATCTAAATCTTATACTAGTTTTAGATACCTAAATTATTTATACATGTATATGGAAAATCTACATAGTAGATTTTTAACAGTGCTGAGGCTAATATTTAAATTACACGAGTGATATTGACTTTAGTTCGATATGATTTCAGACACCTGACTGTTAAACAGTGCTTTATCTACTTATTGTCAGTTTTCTCATGTATCTCAACTAAAATGCAGCAGCTTTCAAAGTCTCAAATAATATATATAACATAGTGTGGGATGGAGCGTGTTCTTGGCTGATTTGGTCGTTTTTGAAGTTTGGTGATTTTGTCCAGGTACTCCGAAATTATTTTTTTTGACAGATATGTGGTCATTGTATCAAATTGGCCTTAGAAAGAAAAAAATACCTCACTTCCCTTCAAAGCCTGGAGTAACACCAAAGAACTGAAACACTCTGTACAATGCAGGATAACCAGGTTTATGTACCTTTTGTCCTTTATAACCTCTCTAGTTTCTTAGACATGCCACTGTGGTGATACCTGAGCGCCATTGAATTTTACAGACGACCATGTCCTTCTATTGAAGGGTCAGTGACGTGTGTAACCTGACTCTGTCACATGACCATGCTGATACCCAACTGGGTAGTACATTATATAATGGGAGATGGGTGCACACATTCATCGTTCTTCCCCAGGTATAGTGTGGCCTTGGAGAACACATTGCACAACTGGCAATCAAACCTGAATATCAGACATTTTTATGCACCTGCAGTACATTGACGGGACCTTGTAGAGAAGGGTGTGGGGGTTATAGTGAAAGTTGTTTACAAATATAAATGTATTTGCGTTTTAATGGTCTTTTTTCACAAAATGGGCAATGCAGATTAATTGTTGTTTTGAGCTTGAAAGTATAAGTTGAGGCTGACAAAGTCATAACTTGAACCACATTGAGAACATGCTGGATATGATTAATCTGTGTAGCCAAACATGAACACTGCTTTTAAAATTCAGTGCTACATTTTTTGTGGTCATGTCTTGCCACAATTTAATAACATTGGTTTTGGTTTTCACTGTTTTGTTTTTCAGGTTATTAGACATTGTGTTTTAATTAGCTATTTTCACAAGATCTTGAAAGTATCTCTGTGTTGTGTAACTATCTGATGGAGAGATGAGAAATAATTTTGTAGATTTGAGAATTAATGACTTCAGGACATACTGTACTTGAATATGCTTTGGACAAATGACTTATTTTCTGCTTTTCCTTGGAGTTGACAAACTTGGAAAGAAATGTCAATGATTTGGAGCAATGCATTTTGTGAATCTGCACTTTTGTAATTGTTAGTATTAAGCATTTTGTTCTATGTTTACCTAATCATCACAGGAGCACACCAGTGTTTTTTTTATAGAGTTGTGAGAAATGTCTAATGCATAGCCTTTCATATGTTAGTATTTTTTGTTACTGTTTGTTACTGAAATCCTTTCATTTAATGATTGTATTTAATGGACATGGAAGAATATTAAATCAAAGCAGCTTTGTCACATCACCTTACATGGGTGTGAAAGCGAATGAAAACAGGTCCCTGCAGTACTTAATACAACAAAAGATTATAGTAATATGAAAATTATATACAATAAACCATGAATACATGTGAGATGTATAATTTTTTCTCTCTTCCCATATGAGTCATATGAGTTGTGGATTAGAGGCTATGATATATATATATATATATATATATATATATACACATACACATTTCACTTAAGTTCTGAATATTTTCAAGCAGTAGTGTTGCTGGAATAAGTAAAAAAAAATCCAGTGTAAGAGTCCAAGGGGGAAAATATTCAGCAGTGGTCTTGAAACGTGTTCATATTGAAATATTTTGTTTAATTAGTCAAATTACGGTGTACACCAATGCGTACTAATTCTTAGCAGCCGAGACTGAAATATTGTTTCAGCAGTGGTTACTAGCTTGTGTGCTTTGCCGATGGCATTATTACTATATTACTGTTAAAGTGCTATTCATTATCAACATTAATTAGCAATTCTTCTGGTTTTGGGTGTTCTGTAATATTGCATGGCAGTTTCCTAATATCTGTATTGCAGTGTGGTGCTTGATTTGAGAGGACTTGATAGTATTTGACTTTTCTAATTTTTCTCATTAAAAAAACCTCTAGACATTGGAGGTCTAGAGAAGTGCTACTCTGATGTAAATGTACTCTTTCATTTGTCTATTGGTAATAAATGGTTTGAGTGATATGAGCAGAACTGGGTATCAAGAATCTGACTGATTAGTGCTGAAACCGTAATAAGCTCCTGAATAAACAGTTCTGCTTTTGGTATTTATGTAATGTGAATTCATTCTAACATGAAACTATTTGCTGCACCTACATCCTTGGTGCAACTTCTCTGCTTCAACACTGAAGAGTTTTGGCAAATTGAAAATATGCCTTGACCTTATAAAGTCAAAGCAATACTCCTTTCAGCATGCAAGTTTTGAAAACATGTTGAAAACTTTTTATTTATCAATTGATCAATAATCAAAGGCAAGATGTGGGTAATCTGATGACCAGGTTTGTGTTTTGAGATAAAAACTTGAATGTCTCAGTTCACTGAAGAGATGGACATGGTATATGGACACAATTATGAAGATTAGGCTACAGTTCAATTATTCTCTCTCGTTTATATTGTTTAGGGCTCCGTCACATTTCATAGCACCAGTGGCTAGTTTGATCCTCAGTCGTGACTTTTGTTTTTCTTTTTTTTTTTATTTGCTGCATCCTCTATCTGCCCTTGAAGTCAAACTCTGTGGCTTTTATCACTGGGTTTTTCTTTAAATGGGTCTACATTCAGGGAGTTTTTTCCCAACTCTTCATTTCCATCTGGATGCTGGTTGTACTGTTACATATATTTATGATGTGTGTTACAGGATGTAGTATCCTGTACCTAAATGCTAAGAAACTAGATAGTTTAAAATTGAGATATTTATATATTTTTATTATTGTGTATGTTTGTTCAAGATGTGTTCAGGAATATTTAAAAATGTGTTAACCTTCTTCACTGCACAGATTTCTTTTAGACATTAAAGATTTGGCAGTTTTTGTGTCCATTCAGAGGTCATTGTGTTCATAAGCTGCATGTCCCAGGTGTATGTTTGAAGGCCAGACCAGACTGGAAAAATCTGTGGTCTCCTAGCACTCTGTGCCCTAGGTCTCCATAGTGATGCCAGTCTCTTGGGTAGGCATGATGAAAGCATAGAACACTGGGCCGACCACAACAGGTTGTCTCCTGTGACCAGGCTGATGAGGAAGCAATGGCACGACTCATCGATGCTTCAAGCCTTGTTAGAAGATATTGGATTCACACAGACAAATGCACCATTTGACAAGGTTGGAGCCACAACTAGATCAGGCCATTTCAGACTGTTGTGCTCTTGTAGTGTTGTATGCTAGGGTGCTTTACATTTGAGGAAGCACATGTCTGTACACATGCATCTTTCACAAACAAGAAAGCAGAAGTTTGTACTTTTAATAAAATGGTCACTCCACCCTTAATTTGTTTTCTTGCTTTTTTAAAGTAAAAGTCTGATGTCATATAATTAATTGTTAAAGTTTCCATGTATACTATTTGCACTGCAATATGAACAGTTAAAATTGATATATCTAAATTATAAGACAGTAGCTTAAACTGTTTTAGGGGGTAGACAGACATTTTAAGATGGTAATGTAAAATGAATAAAATTAGTTGTTTTTGGTACACAAAGTTTTTGCCTTTAATATAAAAGTATACATTTTACCAAAAGTAAGCGACAGGAAAACGTAGATTAATTGTATCATTCTGATGTGGCCATGAGTGTATATCCTGTTCACACCTTTTTAATAATGCCAATTACATCAGTTAGGTTAATGCTCATTAAGTAACACAATTACTACCTATATGATTGTCACATTGCCTCAAGACTAAGTTGCAGTCACCTCTTTCACTTGGTGAACCTGATCATTTGAACACCATATCAGCTCTCCTCTCCCGTAGAACAGCTCATCGTTGTTTTAATCATCAGTCACATATTTTCTAAATCTAAATGGAGATTACCAGTATATAACTTGAATTCCAAAATGGCAGAATAAGTCGTATTAGAAAATGTATTGAGTATGATGTTTATATGTATGAAAATGTATAATGTTTTTCAATGGCCAGTGCTGATATTTAAAGTACAGGTCAACTTCTATATTATAATTATTGATGAGACAAAGTATTATGTTGCACCCTTGTCCATTTGCCCATTGTGTGGTAAAAGTGACACTAGGTGGAACTCAAACATTGTTGTACAACAGCCACAATGATGAGGCTGCCTGCAGATGTGCCTGTTTTAATTTACTGGCCTTGTGAGCACAGGCTGATTGTTTAAAAATAATAACATAATCGGCATATGCAAATGATTTAAAAGCATTAATAATCGCCCAGTAGAAATTAAGGCTGGATATATAATCATCTGAAGAAAATGAGCCAACATGAAACTTAAATTTTGGCATATGTTTTTGAAGGTCTTTGTTTACTGGCTTTTGAGTAAAAGTGTCTGATCTTTTGTGTGAAACAGCTGAGATGTGTGGAGCCTGCAGAGTGATTGCTGTCTGTCTCACTGTGTGTAGTGACACAGGCGGTCTGTTGCCTGTCACTTTGGATTTCTGTAGGCAGATCAGGCTCTGCTATTTCCATTTCTCTTTTGCTGTGAGTTGTGACCTTTACTGTTAAAAGCTTTTACCCTCCACCCCACATTTCATACTATCTAAGATCTTAATAGTCTTTAGCTGGCTAAACTACACCAGTTCAAATTATATCTTATTTGTTTATTTGCTTATTTGTAATCTGTTTAAGGACTGTTTCATGGTGTTGAATGAATGGTTTAATTCACAAACATAGTCAAGCCCCCTTTGGCTAGATTGTTATAATTGCACAAAATTGCCCTAAATCTGTTTTTCAAGGTGTGTTGTCACATTCCTGTAGAGCCCATTCAGGGAATTTGTCTGCCTTTAGGGTAGCCTGGCTGTTTTATATAAATGGTAGAAAACTGTTCTTACAGAACAAGACTGGCAAAAAAATGTGCTCAGCAGTATGAGTTTATCAGGAAAGGAAATGGGTTTTATCACTTTCACGCTGGAAACGCTTTATCTCTTTAATGCTAATGTTTTCTAAATGAAGCCGAGTTACAAACCCTGCTGTAAGCAGAAATGAAGCCAGTGAACTTGGCTAATACATGAAGGACTATGTGAAAGAGGCCATAGTTGACTACACGTGGTTCAATGTTTATATTCTCGTTCCCTCTCACTGTCAACTGTGTGGTCAGAAGTAGGAAGTAGCAGGGCACAGGCCTCATTTTGGGTACTGTAATGTTTGAGACGGATGAGGCCTGTTGTTGCCATCTGAGGCAGTGAGCCTTCAGTTGCTATATTGTAAATGTTAGCTAGTTTGGTTCAGTCTAACGGGTGGTATGAAGGGGAAGTTTATTTTAATTTTTTTAATTTTTAATTTTTTTAATTTTTAATTTTTTTATACCCTTTGTGATCGTTTCAGTTTCCTGCCAGTATCTCTAATGAAGCCAGTTATGTTTGAGTTACCCAAAATTAACTTTGTGATGCCAAGCTGATGGTTCTTGAAAGTTAGTTTTAACATAAGTGTTTGCATAACAGAGCTTTCTTTGTAGCCAAAATTTGGCCACAGAGCACTATTCAAAAGCTTAGGGTAAGGGGTAAGGATTCTGACTCTTATGTGTTGATACAAAACAAGTGCCCTCGAGGATAAGGCAACCTGTGACCTTAAAAGCTTAGAACGTATGTTTTATTTGGAAGTCTCCCAGACAATAATGCCAGAGATTGCTTTCTAAGGTCCAGCATACGTCCTTCTCCTTCATTCAGGCTAGCAGCAAAATAGCCTTTCATAGGGATGCACCAAAACAGAAGTTCTGAGCCAATACCAATATTTCATATTTTTAATGTACACATCAACTGATGCATTTATGATCTTCAGAAAAATTAAGATGGAATTTAGCTGGATTAACATTTATATAGAGAAGTAACGTTAATGTATATTGCTCAATAAAATGAATTAAATGCATTTAGTCCAGCATTTCTTCTCTCGTCATGTTTGTTCTCGCTGTTATCCATCTGAACGTCATAAAAAATAATGTTTGGGTGTTCAGTGGTTAGAAGGGGGCCCGAACTGCATTGAACCAGTGTTGGGGGGGCCTGGCTTGCAAAAGGTTGAGAACCACTGGCATATACCATCATACATGTGCATCTCTGGCATGCCATCCTTGACCTAAAACTGGTTAAAAAGTGTATACCCCTGCTAAAGCTACATTCTTTAAAATCCATTTGGGACTACTCATAGTCCATGGTTCTAAAGGCCAGGACTTAATCCATTATTCAAGTCTCTTAGTTCTGGGAGAGGAACCGATCTGATCTGTTCCAATTGAGCCCGTGTTACTGATGCGTTTGAATTGTTTTGAGTTACAGTTTTGATCGTGGCTCTGTAGCCAGTGATGAGTGAGCTCCCAGCAACAATGAAAGGCTTTGTTGCCTAGTGAGGAAGCCCTATTACTTCAGAGTGAGATGAACTCACATTGTGAGCATGTATGGTTCAGTTCATACCAAGTTTCTTGTTTTTGCTTCTTTCTTTGTGATATGCATGTTTCCTTGTGAAACATAACCATCAACTGTCAGTGAAAATTCAGCATTGGAAATGTTATTTGAGATGCATCCTGAAAATCTCTGGTTACCACCAGTGTGTTTGAATCTGTGTACAAAATGTGGTATTTAGAGTTTTTTTTTTAAATAATCAAATTTCTTTTTGTATATTTTTAAAATAAAGTTTGTTTTTAGTTGAGACCTTTGTGTTTGTTCATCTGACAGAATTTACCAGAATTGTCAACATTTTTTTGCTCATTGGGATGCTGCTCTTTTTATTTATTTATTTTTTTAGCTTGGCCGTAGGCCATTCACACAACCATCAGGTGACTATGGTGTAACAATGATCTATTCTATACATAAACACATCTCTCTCACAATGTCTGGTCGTGTGTCTGGTTGCCGACCTTTTGTTTTATGTGGTCTCTTTGATTAGATTGATGTGCTCTGTCTTGATTCAGTGGTGCTGGATTGTACTAGTGGCTCCTGTTGAAGTCTGAGTGTTTAGGTAGTGGTTTTGTGTGATGTGTTCTTACACATGAATATTATTTGTCTGCATCTTGTGCTTCTGGTATTTTTGCCATTTATCCTGACTGAACTACATTTGCGTAAACCACAGTTCAGTTGACGTCGGCCTTCATAGTTTTTAGTAAACTCTGCACAAAATCACAAACCCTGTATTCACAGCTCTCCAAACACTTTTAAAAAAAAGATTCTTTCTTCCAGTTGGGTAACAACCTCCAATAGAATCATTTGGAAAGGCACATTTGGCAGCATTATCTAACTAAAGAAACTTAATAATGTTAAAAATGGAAGTGACAAGAAAATACATTTGACTTCTGGTGCTCTGTTTGTTGAAGTACAATGCATCAAGCACCTAAAAGGGGGACATTATACCACATGACTTTGGGGGAGTATGTAGTATTCATTCTTTTAAATGGATGTTATGAATAGTCCTACAGTGAAAGACCTAGAATAGAAATTTGAGCTGGATAAATTGTGAAACCAACAACACGTAAAATGGTTCTTAATGATGTGAATGTCTTATCTACTTTTTAGTGGTTTGCACCTCGAATGAAATGCACTTGACCATATTCATCTTGTCTGCAGTTGGTTTATTCAGTATTTTAACAAGTTTGTAACTGATATGTGAAGCCTTTTAACCATTTTTATTTGTAGGCTGTGTGTCTGAGGCATGCATGTAGTGTGTTAATGGACATACACAGGAAGTAAGCTCATTCCCCTGGGTAAGCTGTAGCCGTGTCCTCTATGGATGGAATTCCGTGGAAACCTGTGTACTGCTAACAGCTCTATGTTGCTTGCAGAAACATACCATATATTTGAAGTATAGCATGATATGAACTCTCCTGTTTTATTAACTTGACATGATGAAACACTGAGACTGAGAGATAGGTAGGAAGGCATTTGACCTCCAAGATCTGGTATTCTTGTATCAGGTTATCATGAACAAAGTGCACTTTTGAAGGCACCGAATGCTTGAGAAATGCGGAATACTAATTGCATTTTGTAAACAAAGGCTTCTTTGAGTGGAAGAGAGGAGAGCTCTCCACCTCTACCTCTGCTGAAGGTGAACTTCATAGTTGGCTGTTTACCAAGACTCTGACTGGCGTCTGCTAGTGGTTGAGTATATAAGAAAAGTCATTTCCTGTTTAGAAATGGGGCTGACTGCCTCCCTGTTGGGGTCTGATATAAAACTCAACCCTGCATGGTAACAAAGCTGCTTCTACACAGGGGCTGTACTGGAAAGCGGGTGGTTGTTTTATTCCATGATGTAGTTTGGAATTGGGGAGTGGATATTGGATGTTTCGTCACTTTATAAAGATCTTATTCCCTTAGAGACAAATTGTCATTAGCAAAGTTAACAAATTCTCAACACCATATTTGAAAATAAGTTTACTTAATCTCTGATTTATCCGTTTACTTTTTAGTTTCTTCCTATTTTGAGTGCAGCAAGAACATTGATAAATGTATGCTAAATTTAATCTATTTAACCTATTTAATCTAAGGTAGAGTTTGTGAACTTCCTGTAGATAAGTTGGACCAATCCAGGGCAACCAAACCTCCATGTGTTGTGAAATCACAGCCACAAGTTATTGACAGTCTGGCACACTGCATTCAGGGGTCAGGCATCAAGCCACAAAAGTGGACATTTTCCTTTTTTTCTTTGCAAAATAGAATAATTTAAATTGCAGTTTGAATAATAGTCTGAAAAATCACATGTAGATATTTTACCCAAATCGATCAGCCATCATCATAATGAAGGCAAAAATATTGTTCTGAATTGTCCTTGGGGGGACCTTTTTATTGCATACTGAAAAACCTGCACACAAGCCACCAGACCTCAAGCTTTCTATAAAGGCCTTTTTCACCTGGTTGTGTCCGTGTGTTTATCCATTAATGAGCCTTACAGTGTTGGAAGAAACGGATGAACTAACGATTTGAGAGTTCCTGATCACACATTTGGGAAATACATGTCTCTAAATATCATTAATTCTCTCAGCCAGATGCAACAGGACAGGAAATCTAAACCATTACAGATTACTAGTGATTCAGTAGTGAGCTTTTATTGCAGTAGCAATAGTGGGAACAGCCTTGTGACAGCATTGCCTTTTATTGACCTTGAATTTTCACACCTGTTTTTGACGACAAAGTTTTGTTTGCACAGAAAGTGGTTTATCCAAGGAAGCTCACTTGCAGTAGTTGGTCTTGGTTATATTTAAGATAACTGGAATTCACTGCGTGCTGTTTTTTTTTTTCTTTTTTCTTTTTCTTTCCCCTTGCTTTTTCTGTGCAAATGCAAAAAAGCTGGAACTGCATGTAACAAGCTGACAGAGTGAAGAAAACATTCAGGGAAAATCAGTCTTATGTAGGGCAACATTGTGCTAGTAATTGCATGAGAGCAACACTGCAGAAACTGTTATAGATCAAAGATAAAAGAATTCATCATTTTCAAAAACTGAGTTATAGATCTTTACAAGAACTTCAGAAAAAAATTAACTTTACGCTAATTTTAGGAAGCTCTATTACTGTTAGGATGACCTTTTGTCCTAACTGTGTGTTCGAAAGAAACTTGATGCGACAACTGTTATCATTTTCAGCGATCAGTTGTACTGAAATGATTTTATTCCGTTGATCTACATGCTGGCAGCAAAAGCATGATTCATTGCATTTTGCATCTTCAAAGTAGAGGAATGTTAAGAACTGCTTTCTCGAACTAGAAACACTTCAACATGAGTTGAGTTGAGCCCAGTTTCAGTTTTGACAGTGTTTTATATCAAACGTGTTGCACTGTACATTTGAGAAAGATGATTGTGGTATTTGTGAAGGTGCCATTGTGCTTTAAGATTGCCCCTTTTCTTTTGCTGGATCTTTTGAGTCTTTCATTTTGTACGTCAGTCCTCAGAAGTACCCAGAATTTAACAGATTTTTCTCTGCCTTTTGGAGGAGTAAAACTTTTTTGTATTTAAACATCCTTAGAATTATGCAAGTCTAGAGAAGGACATCAGATGAATTACGTAAGAGAAAAAATCGTCACAACACAGCATAAAGGACACACCCTTTTTCATCACTGTCCATTTCACAGCTGTTCAAGGAGCTTCTGCCAGAAACACAGATTACTGTGATTTCCCCAGACTCTGCCAGCCACGATGCTGCCACATGAAGTGTGGATGATGTCTATTTTGGTTCTGAGGCAACATGTAGGCTCTTTGCTGATGGTGTGTGAAAGTATTGGTATTGCCTTTGTTCTTGTTAATTCTTAGTGGTAGCTGTGACACTAGGTTGTTTCATTTACAAGGAGCAGCTGCCATTAGAATGCCCTTGGCTTTAGTTGCGCAATATGTGGTGGTAGTAGTGAGGGTTGGAATCTCACCATGATTACTGAATGCTTGCATTGTTTAAGAACTGTATTGCTCTATAAATGCAGTATTTGCTTGTGCTGGCAGAATATTGTATATCTGCTCCATGCTGGGGGTGCTTTGGCATAATGTCCAGTGCAATCTTGAGACCTAAACTCCACTGAAAACCTCTGGAATGTGATCAAAATAAAGATGGTCACAATCCATCATACAAAGCCAAACTGCCCACATTTCAACCTGTGTTTCAGCGGTCAGGGCCACCACAAAGCATTGTTTTATCAGCTGTGGCTCATTGTCAGCACTGCAGTGACACTGACTTTGCTCTGTGGTGGTCCTATTGGGTTGTTGATCATTGAAGAACAGGTGAAATGAGGTTAACAAAGTATGCAGAGAAACAAATGGACTACAGTCTATAATTGTAGAACTACAATGTGCACCTATATGGACAGTGGAGCTGATAAAATTAGTTTTAATTTTGTCATGCTTGTTTGTTGAACATGTTGCATTATGAAAACCCAATTTGAAGCTTCAGGGTTGAGTGGAAGAACAGATCTGTGTGACTCTGGTATGATTTTGAGAAAGATGTGAAGTTCTGTCGAGCATTAATTTTATGAGATAGAGTAAGGCTCTTAGTTTTGTACTGCATGTAGATAGAAGTGGCTCTTCAGTAAAACCTTATTGTGTATCCCACTCTGCCAGAGGATGATATTTGAGGCTGCTTGGCTGGTGGACAACTCATCTTGAGCTTCCTAAGGACCTCTGACTCACAAATGGCAGAAAGTAAGTTAGATGGGGAGGAAGATGAGTCATATCCTGAATCTGTGGGCTTTGCCCCATAGAGAGAGATCATGTATTGTTTATTCTCTGACCTAATGATGGTGAACAAAAGCCTTTTCCTCTCTTTTTGCTCATCCTTGACCAGTTTTTGTCTACTAATTGGCAACACCATAAACCTTTATTGCAGAAAGTAGCAGCTCCATAGTTTAGTGAGATTTTTGTTTCAGATTGATAAACTCAATAATGCACAAGAGACCCAATCAACCATAATGTAACTTCTTCCTGTGCGACGCCAGGAATCCTCATGCATGAGTCTCATTCTTGTGTAGGCCATGTTGCAGCACTTTTCTCCTGCTGGTGCATTCCGCTCTCACCTGGTCCCTGGTTGGGCCTCTGTGGCCCCATGGTGAGGTGTTGACAAGCTCCAAAGTCTGCACAGAGCAGCTCTTTTTCCATTTCCTGCTTCCCTCCCTCTCAATAACTTGGTCTCTTCTGTAGCCAGAGTCTGGCAGTGCTGTCGATGGCATTGTGAATGCAGACACACAGCTCATGTTGACAGATGGCTCAGGTGATGCTGCACCCTAGCACTCCTGTCACATGCTAGAGTACATGCCACGGCGCCATGCTGTTTTATAATTCATATGGCTTTTGTGTGCACATCACACCTTTAATAACAGACTGATCTTTTACTCAGTCTACTACTCTCCTGTTTTAATAGAACATCTTGTAACGCAGATGGTGATTTTATTACAGTATACTTAGAATGGCACTTCTCTGCTCTTTGAGAAGGTACCTATTCTTATCCACTGTTTCCCCCCAGTTGCTGCTGCCTATTGTTATGTGTAGTGAGCACAGACATGGACTGCAGAATGCCCTTGAATCTTCTCTCGTAACTACTCCAATTTTGTGTCAAATGGAAAGGAGTATCCATGTTTAACTGAGGCTCTCTAGCCAAGGAAGAAAAGCCAGGGTCTGGAATGGATCTGTGAATTTGGACAAGTGTTTTAATTGAAACGTTTATACAGAATTTAATCATGATTTATCCAAATCCAACTCTAGCCCACAAAAGAAGCTAACTGCGTTTGTCCTGCTGTCTTTGTCTGCATATATCACGCAAGACTAAAAGTCTATTTCATGATGCATAAAAAATAAGCCAAGTGAATTAAAGAAATAGTCTAATTGATCTTTGGTTGGCAAATGAACCAAACGTAGCTTAGAGGGAGATCAGTGTGAGAAAATAAATGTTAAAGATGGATGCTCTACTGTAATTTGGCAACATTCTTTTAATGACAACAAAACATTTATTGCACTATATTCTTTTACTCTCCTCCCTCCTCCCATCCTACACAGCGACCAATAGTTCAACTGTGCTTCATCGGGCTGGCTTATCTGTAGACATTTGCTTTGGAATGCAGCTCTCTGCAACCACTACTGAAATATTAATTTTAATCAATTCCTTTCCACCTCAGGCTAAAACTGTAAACAAGCATCATCACAAGATGATCTAATGGATATGTATTCCACAGTTGATCTCCTCTTGCTTGATGATTAAATAAAAGTTTTTCCAGCAATATTTATAAAGTTCTCAGTAGGCTAAATGTTGTAGCATCTTGGCAATAAAGAAAAAGTGATTTGGTTAAAAAATGTAAGATTCATTTTTTGTTTAATTTAAAGCTTGTCCACATATAAGCTAATAAAACTCTACCAATATTTGTATATGAGCTGTAATGATGCATTTACCTAAGACCATACAATTCTGTTCTATAAGTGCATGTCTAGGTCATCCATATGCCCAGTAAATACCACTAGTAATCAGTAATGGCGATCTGGGTACATTAATGAAGATCGCTCATAGTTGGAATACCAGTCTGAAGTAAATTAATTGATGTGGAGGGAAAGGACTTGCTGTTTGAAAAGATTCTCTGACTCTCTGGATCAGAGCTGCAGCTGTACCTCACAGCATGTGCACTCTGCACTCTGCACCACACTGGCATTGAACCTCAGCAAAAATGTCAATACACCCTCTAGCTCATTGTTGCATGTTTGCATTGAACGGTCGTTCACTTTTTCCACATGGCCCATTGTTAATCAGTGAAGATGTAGGTCTCCATGTTCTGGAAGTGGGGTGGGGTGGGGGAGTTTGTCCTATCACAAGGGAGGGTTGGTGAGTACAGGATGCATTTTTTTTACTCTTTTGTCCAAGGTTTTTATAAGACTGAGAGACAACCCAAAATGTGTTAGTCTGGTTGTAAAAAAGGACTTTCCTTTTGTGTGTTGCTAGGAAAGCCAGCTTTAGGGTGGTTCCTGGGCCATCAACACTAACATACCCACGGCAGTGGTCTAGAGAGACTTGAGACGCCACTGCCGACGTCACAGCATTGTCCCTACATAGAAAGGAGTCTTCCTGTGTTTGACCTTCCACAGATACAAGGGCGGATAACCCTGCCTGTGTCTATTTGAGTGACTCTGAAAAAAAAAGGAAGATACTATATGGGGTTGGGGGGGGGGGTTGAGCAAGATTAAGGAAGCTTTGATAGCATGACAAGAATTTAGAAGTCATTGCTCTTAAGAAATGTAGAAAGCATCACTATCCAACGGAGTGACATTTTTCTGGACGCAGATTAAACCTGGTCTGACTGTAACCTAAATTCTTCAATGGGGATTGTCCACTAAAAACCCTTGGTCCTAATCAAGGTTTAAAAGCAGCTAAATATGGTTATATCTCCTGATAATGTGCCCTTTGGTCCTAATAATTTTGCTGTCTTGTTTTTCAGTTTCCATATCTGACAAAAGAGGAATTAATGAGTAGAATAAGCAGAAAATTCCATTTTAAGACCTTGTTTTGATGGTCTAATAAGTATTTTAAGAAGGTTTTAATTCTCACTCTTTGATATTCTTAAGCATTTTATACACAAATGTAACAGTTTTTCATATTCTGCCGAACATTTTGCATTTATTATTATTATTATTTTTTTTTACATTTATTTATTATTTAATTAATACATTAGTATTGACTTTTTTATTTCTGTCTCTTGTTTTGAGGTACCCCTAATGTCAATTTTCACATTCTACAGGCAGAAGATTGCAGGACTGGCATTATATACTAGTCGTCGGGCCCCCATGCACTCTAAATATCTGCATTGACCAGTAAAAAAAAATCATTGATGCAGACAATTTTAACTTTGCTGTTTATTTTTGACATTGTATATTTGTATAATGGCACTTGCATAGTTATTTGCAAATTATACCACAGTATTGATGATGGTACCTGTTTTTAAAGGAACCGTTTGAAGATGGATTTGCCAATGGTGAGGAGCTGACCCCTGCTGAAGAGGCTGCAGCCAAAGAGGCAGCCGAGTCCAAAGGAGTTGTGAAGTTTGGTTGGATCAAAGGAGTGTTGGTAAGTTTCTGTGTTGTCAGTTAGTTTCCAAGTGTATTTGGGGAAAAGAGCACAGTATGAAAACATACAGGTTGGAAAAACCTTTGATGTAGGAAAATATTTGATTTATTTATTTATTTTTATCTGTACTACTGTAGTGTCCTTTGTGTTTTGAATGAGTGAACCCTCTCTCTTTTTCTTCCTCTCTGTCTGTCTCCATCTGTCTTTCTGTATTTTTGTCTTTTCTCTGTCCTTATCATTGCCTCTTTGTCTGTCTCGGACGCTCTTTCTATTTCTTCTCCTTTTCTTACTTTCACTTGCGATCTGTTAGTGGGGCCACAGTACAGTTTTTCATCCAAACAAAGCCTGTAATATATATATATGAATGTGATTCACACTCTGCTCAGGATTTTTGGCCTCTGGTGGGAATTACACTGCTCATTAGTCCCACTTGTTCCATCTGGCTCCTAGACCTCTCATAGAGAGCTGATGTTAGAATGTTGTGGAGTAGTTTTGGCCATGCCTTATAAAAGCGTTCTGCATGAGAGAGAGAGAGAGAGCAGACTATGCTTTCAGCTAAATCTTGACCTTTTTAAGTGATGGATGAATTGTGCAATGTCTTCAGAGCTGTAGTGATCACAGTTTAAGGGTGATCTCTGGTTCTTTTCACTCTTACTCTGTTTTGACAGATGTGAGCTTTGCTTCCTCTTGTTCTTAACATTGTCCTCATTTCCACCTACTCACTCTTTTAACATTTACACAGACAGGAACCATATACCTGTTCTAGGCAAAGGAAAATTCAAGACACAAGTTAAAAGTTTCATTGCGTCACAGTCATTGATGTCATTCCTAAAGTTGTGTATATGAATGAATATACTGGCTTGCTGGAAGCACAACTTTTTGATGTTTGGTTAATTCCTGCATTTCATTGTCACTTAAAGTGTTTTTCAAACCTTGGCAGGAATTTAGTCTGTGTTCAACTCTTTTAGTTAAAGGTCATGCAGTAGTTTACGTAGAGGTTTGAATGTAGATTATATTACTTTGAGTCCTGCCTTTAGCCTTGGATTACCAGTGCTTGAAATCTCTGGTCCAAGGCCTGGTTTGCAAAAATATTTTGGTCTGCATTTCCTCCAGTCTGCATAAAGACTAACTGCCAACCTACTTCTGTGCAGGTCCGCTGCATGTTGAACATTTGGGGTGTGATGCTCTTCATACGCATGACATGGATCGTGGGCCAGGCTGGAATTGGTAGGTTTGACTCTTTAGAGTACTTTTGTCAGTTCATGTGAATTATGGCCTTAATTCACACAACCTCCACAGCCTCCCGTTACCCCACCACCATCTGCCATCCAAGTGCTAAATGTTACTGCAAGGTGCCACCTGCAGTTAACTGTCAAGCACAAGCTCATTTTTCAGTACCATTACAACTGTTGACATAGCAGCTTAGAAGTTCTGAATTCTTGGAAACTGCAGAAGTACCGGTACTTAATTTCTGCTGAGGCCTAATCATAGATTCTGATGATGATAAAGTAGAGAACTCTACTTTATTAAACTTTTTATTCCATAACTGCTACAAATTAATTGGTAGTAACTACTATGAAGCTATTTTGTATGGCAATGATGATCAGATATGTGTACATTGCTTTAAGGGATTGTAAAGCCATGTGGTTTATGTGTATTTATGTGCAAGTGTTAGTCATGCATAGATAACATGGTAGTTCACTTAATATTTCCAAACTTACTGGCTAGACAACAACTCTAATGACCCATTCCTTGTTTGAAGTGAATGCTTTATATTAGGAAATTAGAATGGTAATATTTCCCTCTGATGCAATTTTTCTTGTTTGCATGTGTTTTTTTCCCCACAGTGTATTCCTGTCTCATAATTGCCATGGCAAGTGTTGTGACCACCATCACTGGCTGTTCAACGTCCGCAATAGCAACCAACGGCTTTGTGCGAGGAGGTGTGTAAGCTCACTGTTGTGGCCTGTTAACATTAGGTACAAAAGTCTAGCTTGACCACAAGGATGTAAACATGGAGTTTAAGTCATCCTGATATCAGTTAGTATGATGAAACGAGTGAGTGTGTGTGAAATGGTGAAGGTAACCTTATGTACCCTGAGGATTTATCTTGTCTGTAAGACTGTCACTGTTCTGCTGTTTGTTCAACTGAGTGACAGACTGGCTGTTTTAGCCTTTTCTCTTAAACTAGCATTCTTACCAATTTACTGCTTTGTAAACAGGTACCATTGCATTTTATGTTTGAGCTGCTCTGGCACCTAGGGCATATACTGAGACTGGCTCATTTTAATAAAACAAATAGCTAAAACGTGTGTGTTGATTAAAAAAAAAAAGTAATTATAAAATGCACAGCGTGCCCCTTATATAGAACCCCTGTTGTATCTATTGTTTTCTTTTATCTCTGTAATACAGTGAGTTTTTAATTACTATACCCTCTTCCCATCCCACACTATGTCATCACCTTCATATTTTAATCTCCTAGGATTTTCAGGATATTGCATGAACTGAAAGGGCTCCCTGCTAAGACCATGTGCAGAATTAATAAGATGCTACAAATTTTAACTGATCTCTTTCAGACTCTGGACCTTTTTTAAACCTTGTTTTTGGCACAGAAACACATACGTTCTTTTTCTTTTGTAAATGTGATGTTTGAAAATTGAAAAAGTGAGGGAAGTATGTAGTTCAAGAAGTGTACAGACTGTACTGCTTTTGCCATACTTAGTGAAATCCGAGTATTACGTGGGACTAGTGAACCCTGCATTAATGTTGAGGGTTTCAGAACGGCATGCAGCAGTGCTCTAGCACACCACTACACAGATACCTGTTCATCTAAGACAGACATTTCACTCTTTCACTATTTAGTGATCACAAATGAACAGTTCTTGCAGTTTTTTTATAATTCATATTTTATTATACTTGTGATTACAATCTCAGATTAAACTTTAAGGGAAAGAAAGGCTGTATTTAAGTCAAGAGCGTACTCACTTATGTGCACATTTTTATATTTGTAAATTGTTTTTCTGTCCTTGCTGTTGCAGTCTTTCATGTTGTTACTGCCCCCAGTTTGGACGACATTTCTGTAAACTGGAACATGTCACATCCCTGTCTTAACTTTTATTTTCTGTTTTCATGCAGAGTATATTATGAGCCAATTAAAAACCGAGCTGCCCCTGTTCTGTGCTGTCAAGTTTAAGATCTGTAAGAGCAAATCTGTTCTCAAGGCATATGTCCTTAAGATCAGATCTCTTACTTAGATCTGTTCAGATTTTGTCCTTCAGTCAGCCTGTCTGGCATACTCTGCAGGTCACTTTGGCTATAATTATTTCCACCTCGCCTCTCCTCACAGTCCTGAGTGCACTGAAGACTACACTGAGCTGCAGTGTGATTGGCATGGAGGAGAGGAAAAGCACTCTGCACATTGCTCTCAGTTGTAACAGCATGTGGGAAAATTCTGTATGGTGTTTCTAAATCCCAGCACTTTTGTCTAGAGTGATTTGAGAGGTGCACAGTTGCTGTAAAATTGTGAAATGGATACATGACCAACCACTATAGGTCTTGTAGACCCGAGGAAAGAGAAAAACAGGTTTTGTTTCCTTCAGCAGGAAACTGTAATCATATCTTAACATGGATATTTATTTTTTGAGATTACACCAGGGGGGGTTCTTATTATGCTAACCTGTGCTAGTATGACCTTGTATGCATAAGATCAGTTTCTGTTGCATGCTGAGATGGAAACATACCTAGTGTTCCAGTCATAGCATATTGTCTAGAAAGCTTCACTGACAAGCTGTACAAATTCGCACCAAAGCAAACAGACAAAAGCTCATAAGGTTAATTTTTAAATGTAATTATTGCTACAGATACAACATTTTGGGAATTCTCACAAATTGTGCCTAGTTTTTATCTAGAGAAGTGTCTAGCAATTATTGCAGATATATCTAAACAAGATCACATGCCCACACATACAGCCTACAGTAATACCTCCACTCATGGTTTGGCATAGCTGTTAATCCCACAGAGACTAATCTTTTTGGCATTCCAGCAATTTGTCAAGTCTCTGCCATTGGACCATGCTCAATACAGAGCATGTCTTAATTGATCTATGCCAAGCCACAATGTTTTCATTTCACAAATACTTCTCCAAGTTGACTAGCATCAGAGATTTTGGTTTTCATTGTTAGATTTATCCTCCACAAAAAACACAGTTTGAATTTCTGCCCCTCATAAATGAACTTTTTTTTGTCCACAGGAGGGGCGTATTATTTGCTATCTCGAAGTTTAGGCCCTGAATTTGGTGGTTCTATTGGTCTTATCTTTGCATTTGCCAATGCAGTGGCAGTGGCCATGTATGTTGTTGGCTTTGCTGAGACTGTTGTTGACCTTCTTAAGGTAAGAAATGTGATCAGTTATACCAATTTTACACCAATTTTTATGTTCCTATTTAGCCCCAACAAAATATTACAGTAAACAGTAACCAATTTAAAAGATTGCCTGTCTTGCTTTTTGTCTTAGGAAGCTGAGCTTTCCATGTTGGATCAAACTAATGATATCAGAATCATTGGAACCATTACTGTCATTATCCTCCTTGGTATCTCTGTGGCAGGCATGGAGTGGGAGGCAAAGGTGAGAAATTTTGTGATTTTTTTTTTTTCTTCTGTTTAACCTTGTGTGCACCAGATAGGACTAATTGGAAATGTTTTTCACAGGCCCAGATCTTTCTTTTGGTTGTCTTGATCAGTGCCATATTCAACTACTTCATTGGCACTTTCATCCCCTTAGAGTCAAAGGAGAAAATTGGATTCTTTGGCTATGATGGTACAAACAGTCTACATTTTAAAACAAATTATTAGTTTCCTAAAAATATTTTCTCTTTTTCTAATGCCCTGTGCCATTGTCTTCATCCCTTTTTCAGGTGGCATACTGAGGGAAAATTTATGGTCTGACTTCAGAGGTCAAACGTTCTTCTCTGTGTTCTCCATCTTCTTCCCTGCAGCCACTGGTATTCTTGCTGGTGCTAACATCTCAGGAGATCTAGCAGTGCGTTCTGCAGAATTTTAATAATAAAAAAAAGTGATGGCAGTAATCAAAGCACTGGCATTGTAATTACCTTCTTTCATTATAGTGTTTGCATTTGTAGGATCCACAGATGGCAATTCCACGGGGAACACTTTTGGCAATTCTTATCACAGGAATAGTGTACATGGGTGTTGCTATCTCTGCAGGTAAATGGTGTTAAAGGCCATCACATACCTTGACATTCCACACTGCACCATGAACTGTTGCATTGTGTGTACAACAGAGTGCAGTACCACATAGAATGTGCCAATGTCTCACCCTCAAATTATATTATATAATTTATTAAATTATAAAAGATAATTTATTGGGTTTATTGTGTTTTGAATGAGCTAGTCTTTAGCTCTAAATCAATATTTTTATGTGTAATGGTTAAAAGTCATAATGTGGCTATGTTGGTAAAATGCACTATATGGACAAAAGTATTGAGACACAGGCTCTGTCATTGTTTTGTCCAAAATCAATGGTGGTGTTTGAATACCTCTTGCTGTTGTTCAGGGAATGCTTTCTACAAAATTTTGGAGCATTGCTGTGAGGATTTCATTGCATTCAACAAGTTTGTTAGTGACATAAGGTTGATATATGATCACCACCTCAAATCATCCCCAGCTCAGCAACTCATCTCAAAAATATTAGATGGAACACCATCATTCCAGAGAACACAGTTCCACTGCTCCACAGTTCAATACTCCGATCAGGTTTTATGCTGCCGATCACAGATACTGATCGCCATGAGTGCCAATCACCAATACTGATCACATGGATTGACTACATTTTAAAAAAAAAAAAAAAAAAAAAAAATTTTAAAAAAAAAAAAAAAAAAAAAAAAGAATTTTGATGAGTGCTACTGGCTACATGATATTGAAAAAACTACAGGTGATTGTTTTTTTTTGATCGGCAATGAAAGGCATTGATAGGCATACACCATCACATACATCGGATATCGAAAATCGGCCAATAATGATCGGTAGCCGATATAAGGATACAGTAAATGCTTTTGTCTGTTCATCTTAAATACTTTCATTTCAGTGTCTTTGTGTAGTAATTGTCACCTAGAATAGTACAATAATAAGAGAAGGCTGAATGGTGCTCTGTAGTGTTCAGAAAAAAAAAAAAACACTATACTAAAGGCATACCACTATAAAGTGCTACTGTACCAGAGGCAACGTGTGTACTTTCATTAAAAGCAATGGATTAAAATTTTGTACTCTGTGACTTGATGAGACCCAGCCAGTGTGCATGAGCTTTTAGTTCTAGTATATTCTGTATTTGTTTTTAACTGGTTTCTTTTTCACTGTTTTCTTTTGAAAGGAGCTTGTGTTGTAAGAGATGCCACAGAAAACGTCACTATGAGTATGAATCTTAGCAACTGCACTAGTGCTGCCTGTAAGTTTGGTTATGACTTCTCTTCCTGCAAACCAGTTGCTGGAAATGAGTCCAGTTGTACATTTGGGCTCCACAACAATGTTCAGGTAAGTTTCAATATGAAAACTCAAAACTCTTCCAAGGAGATGTGCTGTATAAAGACCTAGATTTCTGAAATGAAACTAAAACTGATGTTCTCTCCTCTCTTAAGATTATGAGAGAAGTGTCAGGTTTTGGTCCCCTCATTACAGCAGGAATTTTCTCTGCAACACTCTCTTCAGCTCTAGCCTCCCTGGTCAGTGCCCCCAAAGTGTTCCAGGTGAGCATCTTCCTTCACTCCTGTTAGTCAAATGCACTACAATGATAAGGCTAAAGATGGACTAATTTAAATAAGTAGTCCATTCAAATCATATTTCCAACAATAACAGTGACAGCTGACACCAATTACTTCGGACTGGGTTGAGTTAAAGTGAGAGGACAATTACTTCTCAACATCTGGTTGCATGTTTATTTTGTATGCTAAATGATGGATGAAAGACTTTCCTCCTCCCTCTCAGACTCCTTGTACTTACCACTGCAACCCAGAAAAATGACCATTTTTAATTTGCTTTGTGACATTTGTTATCTATGCAGAAAATAATAATAAATCATAAAAAATATGTCTTTAATTGCTGTAAAAACTTGGTAAGTTGAAATGTGGTGTTTTGGACATACTTTGTTGCATTTGGAACCGACTACATCAGTACAGGAAACATCTGCTCAAAGTTGTATCTGAGAGTTCAAATTCAATCTTTTAGACTGAGGCCAATAAAATTGTTGATTTAGATCAGCAATCTGAAACATACAGTGCCACATCAAAATTTGAATATTAGAATATAAAGTTCATTGGTGTTTATAATCCAATTCCAGAATGCAAATGGTCATATTTTCAATTCACTACCTGTAAAGTAACATTTCAAACTTTTGTTTTATTTGAATATTTAATAACTTATAAATTAGAATAACAGGCTATTATGTATGTGGTACTAAAGTGACAGATGTTGATCCAAAATTAAAAGTTTGCACTTGATCAATGTCTAAGGGCTCAGTAAATAATAAATTTTAACATAAAGACTGTGAGAACATTCCTTTCTTTAATCAGTAAAAGCACTAATATGACAAATTTAATACACATTTTTTACCTACTGTTGAAACTTAAGTAATGTAAATACTTTGATTCTGTGTTGTACAGTGAGTTGCAACACATTAATCTGATTCAGAATCATGTCTTTGAATTGCGTTTTCTTATAGGACTTTTCCCCCTCTGTTTTTCAGGCTTTATGTAAAGACAACATTTACCCAGGCATTGCCACTTTTGGTAGGGGATATGGCAAAAATAATGAACCCCTGCGTGGCTACTTGCTCACTTTTGGCATTGCTTTGGCCTTCATCCTTATTGGTAAGCAGATGTATAATAAACCACTTTACCTTGTTCTGTCTTTTATATTTAAGTGCATCTTTTTAAAACCTGTCTTTCTTTCTCTAGCCGAGTTAAACACCATTGCTCCAATCATTTCCAACTTCTTCCTGGCCTCCTATGCCTTGATCAATTTTTCTGTGTTCCATGCTTCTGTGGCCAACTCTCCTGGTAAGCTATCTTTTGCTTAGAAGTTTAATAACTGTAAGGTTAACTAAGCACAGCACACTGACAAAAAGTCAGTATAATTTGTATAGTGAGAGGTTTGTTGTGGATATTATGTTGTAGTAATGCAAGATTAAGGGATGATCATTCTCTGTCCAGACTGTTATTAAACTGACATATATCTTAATCAAAGGACAGCATCAAACCTAAAATTAGTTGCAAAAACTAGGATGAATACTATACCTGTCCTAATTCCATGATGATTCACACATACAAAATTAATCTGATAATACACTCTGCATTTACATTTCTTGACAAACTGATGTGTGCTCAAATTCCTTATTATACTGTGAATGAGATTTTAAATGTTCTGAAGAGCTTTTCCATTCTTGCCACACAGTAGCTATAAAATAGCATTTGTAGGTGGAGCATGGACAGGTCAGTTAATGTTCTGTGTGATTTATCCTTTAGAGCAGCTGGGGTCATGCACAAAAATGAACCATATTGGTAAATAGTAATAAAATCATCACCATCATTTAAGTTTAAAATCATTTAAACCATCACTTCTTCATTAGTGAATAATATTTTATCAAATTTATAAGGATTTCATGAATGAAGCCCTTATTTATTAACTGTCTTTAAAATTCCTTGTAAAATGTTTTTGCATATTTATTATAAACCCTCTGTTATAAATATCATGTTTATCAGTTCTGTCAGTCAGTATTTTTCCAATTTCATATAATATGATTTTATTTAAATTCAGTTTTGTAATATAGATGGTCATCTGATTTGATGGTTTTGTTCATTAGTATAATATTGATTGTATTTATATTTTAAGCATGTTTTAAGTACACGTTTATTCTTTGTGTAAAGAGGTATTCTCTTTCTTCAATACCAAAGCTCTAGAAGACTACCAGGTAGATATCTTCTGTCTAATTGTGATATTGTGTATAATATTCATATGTGTACGGTTTCATGAATGTAAAGGGTACTTTTTTTTTTTTCAGATACATTTGTACAAGACCAATCCATAGTACTGTCCCTTATAGAGTTTCTGAAACATTTTTGAACATTAATATGTACCCTTTATATACATGTATCATTTGTAGCGTTACAGTGTAAACAGTTCAACTGTTTAATTACTTGACCTCACTAAAATACCTTTAATCTAGTACTAGTTGTCTGTCGGAGATACCCTTCTATCTACAGTAACCTCTCTCATATGTATCCTAACAGGTGCTAACTCATTTTAATCCAAGATTTTATTCATGCTTATGTAAACTGTAATACTACTGCATTATATTTGCAGTCCATTGACCCATTTAACATGTTGTGGACTACATACAGAGGATATGGGGGACCAAAATGCAGTACTACATCAAAAGTTTTTTGTTCATAATTTAATTCAAATTGTCATATTTTATAGTAATTTCAAGTCTTTTTTTTGTTTTACTGTTGACGAGTATGGCTTGTATCTCATGAAAATCCATAATCTCAAATGATTTGAATATTTAATTTTGAGTTTCAGTAAATTACTATTCAAACATCATCAACATTAAAACAAAAGGCTTGAAATATGTAAATTCAATGATTAATATAAAATAAATATAAATATATAATAATGTAATTAATATAAATGAGTTTACCTTTTTGAATTAAGTTATGAACATCTATTAATTTATTCACAATATTCTCATTTTTGAAGATGCACTAGTATATCAAAATATGTCTAACGTGCTTATCTTGACTGAAATTTCTTGATCAGTATCTGTTCTTAGGGAATAGAGTATGGGAATGCAAACAAGTATTTTTGGATGACTGGGAGAGTATTAAAACTGGCCTAGCTTTAAATGTGTTTCTGTGTATTATATAAAATATAACAATGAAAGGGAATAGTAGTGTATTGCCATATACATCATATAGAAATAGTACAAATTGTACGTTTTGAGGAAACGGTTGTAATGCTTTAACTCAATTATAAATGCAGAGGTCCTGTAGCACTTTCAGAGCATTTTGGTAATGCAAATATTAGTTTTTCTTTCAAAGAACTACGGTGTAGGGCCTTGTATACTTTGACTATTTTGTAGTCTCTAAATGTTGATGACTGTGTTTGGCTAGGATGGAGGCCCAGCTTCAAGTACTACAACAAGTGGGTGTCCCTTGCTGGAGCAGTGTGCTGCTGTTTGATCATGTTTGTTATCAACTGGTGGGCAGCCCTCCTGACCAATGTCATCGTCCTGTCTCTCTACATTTATGTCAGCTACAAGAAGCCTGGTAAGATTAACTTCAGCCCTGCTTTTTCTTCCTGTGCTGTTCAGTTTTGCTAAAACAGCCAATCAATCAATCAAAATTAGTTTATGTAGCGCTTTTTACAACGGACGTTGTCACAAAGCAGCTTTTCATAATTGGCATAAGACAATTTGAATCAAAGCCCAAAACCTGATGTGAGTAAGCCAAAGGCAACAGTGGCAAGGAAAAACTCCCTCGAGGCTGGAGGAAGAAACCTTGGGAGGAACAAAGACTCACAAATGTTTTTTGTTTTTTACATCTTGTTAAGGGACAAGATGCTCTGTAATAGGTGTAGTTCAGGAGTTTACCACATCTGAATTGTTTTTACAATAATAATATCTCCAAAGTCTTATCTCTGACATTCCAGAACAGTATTTCAGTGGTTTTTTAAATATTATTATTATTATTATTATTTATTTTAATTTATTGTTTATTAATGAACACCATTTGTTATTCAACGCATTTAAACATAATGCATTGATGCTTTTTGTGTTGTGAAGTTACTCTGGACAGATTCTGTACAGGTTAAAAACATTCGAAAAACCTATTTTTATTGTTAAGGGTTTTTAGCAAGAATGATTATTAACATCCATCTTTTTCATCCTTTTTTTCCATCTACTTTCTCCATAGATTAACATGGTGAATTTTAAATCACTCCTAGTTTGGTGTCTTTTTGTCAGCTCTGAGTCACTGATTTAATAAATTATTTTTGTGTTATATTTTTAAACTAAAGCCATGAAGCATGCCAAAGTGAGGACTCAAAGCACTGTTGATTTATCTACTTTTTGAATAGGCTAGGTCCTTTAAAATGAAACATGGCAAGATTTATCAGCCCACAGAAATGCACCAATTTTTATTTTTAGCTTGACTCAAAAGCACATATCTGAAATATCCAATGGTTCTCATTAAAATATATAACTCGTCTATACTTTCTTTCTATACTTTCTTTCCCTCCTGTAATGAAAAAGGCCCAATAATTTCAGAATATAAGTATTGAGCTATATCAAATAGGTTTAATATGTATATTTTGATCCAAATATCTGATTATTACTAAAGCATGATTGCTATCACAAAGAAATATAATGATTGTTTTTTTCTTGCTGTTTAATTCCTATGACTTATGCTGTGACTTATGACTTATTACTGTCTGTGTATTTCAGAATGGTGTAATTATTCCATATCCCTGTGGAATGATCATCCCTATCCATTTTCACAGCCTTAATCACTATTTCATTCAAACGTCTTTCCTGCTGATGAATTGGGTCAGTTTAGAGAGTTGTGCATAATGATGAGACTAGGACCTAGCTGTTGTCTATTTCCTGATTTTTGTATCAGTGGGAGATTTTCAGATTTGCAGTATCTGTTTTCTTATGCACTGGATTTGCCCTGTTATTGATACTACTTCCTCTTTTTTTCTGCTGATGCACGGATTGTAGCCTTGTGATGGGGAGGGGATTTGCATCTCAATGCAGCACCACTGCACTTTCTTACTCAAACACGCATGCACACACAGACTGCAGTGCTCTATTTTTGGTTGTAGTTGCAGTCTAAGGCTTGGAGAACATTTTCCAGAAATAACAAGTCTTAAAATTTCATGATGAGGAAGTTAGAGAGTCTGGGTTGGCAGACTGTTGGAATTCATTTTTAAGGTGCCACTTGCTGATATCATGTTTACTAAATTGCTAGTAACGATTAATATGAATATATAATTAGTAATTCAAAACACACACTGTATATGTGGACTCCATGCTAATGGTGTAAGTAGAGGCCTTATATATGTAATTATATACACTCAATGGCCATTTCATACCTTGTATCTACACTTCATTTTATCAGCTCCACTGACCATGTAGGTGAACTTTGTAGTGAAGACTGTAGTCCATCTGTTTCTCTGCATAATTTAACCCTGTTTTTCAAAGATCAGGACACCCCACAGAGCATATATTTATTTATATACACTCTATTAGATATACCTGCTTTGTTGGTCCACCATGTAGCTGTAATGTCGGAGACAGTAGCTCATCTTCTGTTGCAGAGTTTGTGTTGATCCTCTAGTAATTCATGGTCACAGGATGCTGTTAACTGAGTACTTTTAGTTGTTGCGCTATTTTCATTCCAGCAGTGACACTGAGGCTTTAAAAAACTTCTGTAGCTCTGCTGTATCTGATCCACTCATACCACAGCAAAACGAAACACCAGTACTTCATCAGTGTCACTCCAGTGCTGAAAGTGATCCACTGCCCAAATAATACCTGCTCTCTGGTGGTCATGTGGGGCTCGTGACAGGGTGAAAGCAGAACAGGGTGAAAAGAGGGTAACAAACAAACAGATGGACTACAGCCTGTAACTATAGAGCTACAAAGTGCACATATGTTGTCAGTGGAGCTGATAAAATGAACAATGAGTGTAGATACAAGGTTTGTGAATCTAATGAAGTGACCAGTAATTGTATATTTGACTTTTTTTCAGATATAACACAACCTGCAAAAGTGAAATAGCATAATCTACATTAGCTTTGTGTTGTTAACGCCGTTTTTAAACTGGTGGCGGCATTTTTAGGGTTACTGCCAAGTGTTTCTATGGCGATGGTAAAGTCTAGGTTCTAATGTTAAATATGTCTGAGTCATGCCTACACTTGCAGCCGAACTGGGCTCTGCTGTTGTGCAGAATGACAGTCATTGAAAAGGAGGTTTAGAGACGGCCTTAACCACATGCTGTGTTAGTCTGAGGGTCTACAACCCTCTGGGTTGCCGGCATGCTGGGTCCACAGATGCTGAGAACTCCCATGTGGCGTGTTTGTGTGAGAGAGAGGTATTATGCAGTGTAAAGGTCACTTATAAGAATGTACGCACATACACACACTGCCGTATAAATGTTACTATAGGAGAATGGTCTTGGTTACTAAAGAGCACTAAATTAATAAAATATGCACTGTTTGCAGATGTGAACTGGGGTTCGTCCACCCAAGCGCTGACCTACCACCAGGCCCTGACACACAGCCTGCATCTCTGTGGGGTCGCAGACCATGTGAAGACCTTCAGGTAGAGATATTCTAATTCTCATTTTGTCATGTTTTTATTATCAAGCTAGGAGGTGTAATGTGTAATAATTTCAAACATTTTAAAACAGTTTCTTATCAGGCAATTTAGTTTGTTTTTAGGTTTTTCTAATTAATGTAATTACCTGTTTGAATTTAATTATGAACATGATTTTTGGAGATGCACTAACAGAATTACACATCCTGTAATGGTCTAGTCATTTATATTCATATTCATATTCATTATTATTTATTATTATTTTATTATTTATTATTATTTTATTATTATTATTATTATTATTAATAATAATAATACTTTTGTTGTTATTGCTGTTGTTTACCACCTTTCATAAATAAATGCAGCTCAATGTGCTTTATAGAGTGATTTAACACAGACAGACAGCATAGCTGTAAATATAATCATTTTTAACTTGTTTGTGGCAGATTCATTTTAAGAATTTCAGATTAATGCAAGTCATTTCACCTGTAAGGAAGTTTGCTTCAAAGCATGGGTACATGTTCTGTATTATGCTGAGTCTGTAGCTGATAATGACTTCAGCTTGGAAAGACATTGGTGCTTACTTTGGTTTGAAATTTCCTTTGTGCAGTATTCATGCATTAAATTTTTTTTCACTGTTAAACATTAAAAGGTATAAACAGTATAAAACAATCCATTTGAGGATTTATGCTGACTCTTGGGGTCTAGGCTGCAGATATTTTGTCTAGCATAACATCCCCATGGGAGACTTGCATAAGAGAGACCTCCTGGGACAGTGAGTACTGCATCTTTCAGATGTTCTTGAGACCCCAAGGTCTGCAGGACTTTCAAAGATTATGCTCACTGTTACACTGGAAAAGGATTTTCAGTGCAGAATCCCCATTAGCAGTGTAATTTAGCCCAAGTTTAGACTTAATCTTGGTCATTATAGGTTGTTGTGAGGATAAGTAATTATTTGGCTTGTGTTTGATTGTTATTTGATGAACATTCAGTCATAAAAAAATCAGTTTGAGGAAGCCACAGTATCCGTACCGCCGTATGTCTGTGCAGCCCAGTACTCAGTCAACCAAGTTTGGTATGTTTTTACACAAGAACAATAGCCAAACGTCAGTCTGAGTTACTTTAATAATAATAATAATGTGAGATCTTGGACTTCTGATTTTTATGGTCTGGTTTACTGATCAACATTAAAACAAAAAAAAAAGGATTGAAATGTCACTTTACATGTAATTAATATAAATTATGACTGTTTTATGATTTTCCTAATCATAGAAACAACTCTTACAAGACAAAACATTCAGCATAAAGGCAAAATGTTTGCAACTTCATGCACTGGTATTGCAGTAGTTGCACTGGTAGAACAGTTCAAATAAAGTGCCAGAAATTGAATCTTTACAAAGCAGAGCACTGATCACACTGCCCACTGTGTGTTATTAGACAAAACTAAGATTAGAACAAAGATTAGTCTTGTTCACTGCCACATATAGCCTGTTAGATCTCTGTTAGACATCTAAACTCAATGTGCAATGCAATGTGAAAATGTAAGAAAGTCATTAAAATGCATGTTTTGTTTTAAAACCTAAATAGTTAAAGCCTTAACATGAAGGTAAGAGGTTGACTTGGAAAAAAATTAAAAAGGCTTAAACACATAATTGATATGTTTTGGAGTGGTTATTGCATTAATGCAGAGTGACTGTAATCTTATTAACACCAGACAAATGTTCAGCTAGTGGAGGACTGTAGGAGCTGAAGTAGAGGAAACTCAAACCAAGAGCATGGCCTTTTAGAGTTCCCATGGCAATAAGCCCATGGGGGATTAAGGGGTGTCTGATTAATACCTTGATAATCAAACGAGTTACTACTCTTTGCCTGGCTGTAATCTTTTTTTTTTTCTTAGCATATTTGCTTTGAAGTACACTAATCTGAACTTCTTGTGTTGTAGACCTGACCAAAGAGATGATCATGTGAGGGTAGAACTGTCTAATTGCACATCATTGTTGTAGCTGTGATGCTTGCTCTTTTGTATGTTTATTATTTAATAACAATAAAAAAACTAACCAGTGTAACATTTCTCAAGATGCTTCATGTATAGTATTTTGAATGTTATTTATACTTTCTTGAAAGCTAAAGATAAAGTTAAAAATTAAAGCCTGAAATTGCAAGATATTTGTCATTGTAGTTCTCCTGTGCAATATTAGGTTGCAGAAGTACAGTGCTTCATCAAAAAATGAAAATATCATGAAAACGTTAAATTGTGTTCATAATTTAATTCAAAAAGGTAAAAAATTTATTTTCATTATATGTAAAATTATCATTTCATTCTTTTTTTGTTTTGTTTTGTTTTACTGTTAAGCATGAAGGATTATCTCAAGAAAATCAGAATTCCAGAAAATATTGGAATATTAGATATTGTTTGAGTAAATTACTGTTCAAGCAGTAGCAACATAAAAACAAAGAAGTGTCACTTTACATGTAATAAATATAAAATGATTGTTTGCCTTTTTAAAATTAAAATTATAAACACATTACCTTTTTCCAGGATATATATTTTTTGGGGATACACTAGTAAGATTCACAACATGTAATTGTTTGCTTTTCGCAGGCCGCAGTGTTTAGTGATGACAGGGGCACCAAACTCTCGCCCGGCTATCCTCCACCTGGTCCATGCGTTTACTAAGAATGTCGGTCTGATGGTCTGCGGTCATGTGCGAATTGTAAGTTCTTGACCACACTCCACTGACAGGAGATCTATTCACAGATTTCAGAAGTCCCAACCTTGTCTGTTGTTTCATCTGTTACTTTAAGGATTTGTGTTTTGGATCCCAAGTGGTGCAGCTGTCTTTATCAAAAAGCAAATAAACTAGAAGCTACATGAATGATTTGAAGGAAAACCTTAGAAATAAAATAGGGTCTATACTTACAACATCCTCTACACTTTCATATTGCTGGGACATTGTGTGCTGTTGTTTTTTCCTCTTGACTTGCAGTGGCTTGCAAAAGTATTCATACCCCTTGAACTTTTTCACATTTTGTCACCTTACAACCACAAACTTAAATGTATTTTGTTGATATTTTAAGTGATGGACCAACACAAAGTACCACATAATTGTGAAGTGAAATGAAAATGATACGTGGTTTTCTAAATTTTAATCAAATAATAATGTTAAACCACAATGTGATGTGCAGAAGTATTCAGCCCCCCATATCAATATGTCTCTACCAGCTTTGCACATCTAGAGACTGAGATTTTTTGCCCAATCTTCTTTGCAAAATAGCTCAAGATCAGCCAGATTGGATGGAGAGTGTCTGTGAACAGCAGTTTTCATGTCTTGCCACAGATGCTCAATGGGATTTAGGTCAGGACTTTGACTGGGCCATTCTAACACATGAATATTCTCAGATCTTGATTAGGGTCATTGTCTTGTTGGAAGGTGAATCTCCTTTCCAGTCTCAAGTCTTTTGCAGCCTCCATCAGGTTTTCTTCAAGGACTGCCCTGAATTTAGCTCCATCCATCTTCCCATCAACTCTGACTAGTTTACCCGTCGCCTGAAGAAAAGCATCCCCACAGCATGATGTTGCCACCACCATGTTTCACAGTGGGGATGGTGTGTTCAGGGTGATGAGCAGTGTTACTTTGCTGCCACACATAGCGCTTTGCATTTCAACTTTGGTCTCATCTGACCAGAGCACCATCTTCCACATGTTTGCTGTGTGTAAACGGCACTTCTTATGTCTTATGTTTCTTTCAACAATGGTTTTCTTGCCACTCTTCCATAAAGGCCAGATTTGTGTAGTGCAGACTTAAAGTTGTCCTGTGTACAGATTCTCCCACCTGAGCTGTGGATTTCTGCAGCTCCTCCAGAGTGACCATGTGCCTCTTGGCTGCGTCTCTGACCAGTGCTCTCCTTGCTCGATCTGTCAGTTAAGGTGGACGGCCATGTCTTGGTAGGTTTGCAGTTGTAGAATACTTTTTCCATTTTTGGATGATGGACTGAACAGTGCTCCGTCGCATGCTCAAAGCTTGAGGTGTTTTTTTATAACCTAACCCGGCTTTAAAGTTCTCCACAACTTTATTTCTGACCTGTCTGGTGAGTTCCTTGGTCTTCATGATGCTGTTTGTTCACTAGTGTTCTCTAACAAACCACTGAGACCTTCACAGAACAGGTGTATTTATACTGAGACTAAATTACACACATCTAGACTCTTATTAACTAATTGACTTCTGAAGGCAATTGATTGCACTGGATTTTGTTTAGGCTATTTTTATTTGATTAAAATTTTGAAAAACACTGACTGGTTGATGATTTCACTCACTGACATTCAATCTGTAACCACAGGTTGTGTTGGTGTATTAGCCACAACATTAGGACTACTCACAAATGAAATGGGGAAAAAAGATGATAAAAAGAAAAAACCATGCATACAGAATTGCCTGATCTACCTGAGAAGGTTCCAATAGATAACCAAATAACTGGGTTAGAGCATTTCAAACAGGGCTTGTCATGTACCCTTAGCAAACAAATGGTGCTCTCTGAATCCTACAAGTCTCAATTCAGTTGGGCATTTGAGGTACATGCAGATCATTCATCTCGGTTCCTTGTCTACAGAGGACAAGTAACAAGAATGTTATTTTTGTAGAAATGATATAATCTACTGATACTAAATATTGGAACACATTAGTTTTTGTTTTCTACATTATTTATACATTGAAACCTTAACTGGAGCAATAAAGTTTCCAGTTCATTATGCCAGTTTTTGGGGTGACAGTGTTGTAAATGTATGATGTGAAAAGCACTTTACAGGGACTCCCTTGCCAACTTCAGCAGACCACAGTAATCAAAAGCACATTGTCTGTGTTCAACTTCCATCAAGTTCCCACAACTGGGCCGAAGAAGCACAGTGCCCTTCTGCTGGCTCACACCACATATTCCATTACTAAACCAAAAACTGGGGAAACTGACCAGTTTTTTGGCGTAGAGTATTTCTTGTTGTTGGTTATGGACAATCGAGACTTGATCAGACATGATAAATGTAATTCTGCGGATTTGAAAAACAGCTTCTAGTTAGGCTATGGTGATTAACACTGACCGACCAGTGGCACATGGATTGTTCTGCTGCAGAGAATGTTGTTTTAATTAAGCTTTTTATGTTCTTGTCGTCAGAGTTCTCGAAGGCCCAACTTTAAGGAGCTGAACAATGATATGGTACGCTACCAGCGCTGGCTTCTCAACAACAAATCCAAAGCTTTTTACACAACTGTGATTGCTGAGGACCTCCGTCAGGGCACCCAATACCTTCTCCAGGTGTGTGTGATTTTAAAAGCCAAAAACTACTCATACTTTTTAGTAATAATAATTGTCTGATAGATGTTTGATTCATTTTTGATTCATAATAAGTATTTTGATAAGTAAGTGGATTCACATGTTCCTGGTACTTTGGTTCTTGTTACTGTATTTCTTTTAGGCTGCTGGTCTTGGAAGACTGAAGCCTAACACACTGGTGCTCGGCTTTAAGAATGACTGGTATAGTGGAGATATGAAAGACACGGAAACCTACATCAATATGATTCAGTGAGTCAGGTTCCTGCCTTTGTAATACAAACACCAGCTTCAAGGAAAAATAGCAATAAAAAATACCAATGGCAGTTTCCACACATGCGATCCTAATACAAACATACCTAAACCAGCTACATATATTTGGTCATAATCCTTTCATGTCAGGCTTGTGTAGTTACCATTGTGAAGGACATTCTTCAGGGCCTGTCTGTTATTAAAGTTAAGGGAAGTTACAGGATGGAGTAAACTTTTTTCACTTTGTTTTTAGCCAGGCCAAAATCTGTTGAAGCAGGAATTCATGCACTCACATTCATGCATAAAAGTCATTATTCTGTGGTAGAGAGATATCAAAATAATGCTTGCTTTACTGTTTAATGATCATAGTGCTATATTGGTTCAATTGTCGTTTGCCAAATTAAGCCGAAAATGTGCCTTAATGTGTATTTGCTTTGGGAGGTGCACAACTGACTAACGTAGCAGGACTTGTAGCCCATTACATGAAAACATCTTGCTTAAGATTTCACCCAATGCTGTATATCTCATGGGCAAGTTCCGTCCACTTCAGTCCTGTAACATCTGCCTCAGCTTGTTTGTTTCTTTGTGCAGCCTAAGTATTTACTATAATTGTTTAGACCTGGTGGAATGTACTGCTCTAATGTAAACATGTCACGGATCAATCTAGTTCATGTCTGACTTCCTGCCGCAAGACACCAACGTTGTTTGCTTGTGTTTCTGTGCGTTTCAGCGATGCCTTTGACTTCCAGTATGGCGTTGTCATTCTAAGGCTGAGAGAAGGGCTTGATATTTCCCACATTCAAGGCCAAGGTGCAGTGAAAAAATAAGTTTTTAATATTACTGTTATACATGCCAGAGTTGAATTTTGCCTTGCAAAGCGTGCAAAGGATAACCAGTCTGAAAATGAAATGACTCTAAACATGCTATTTCCTTGTATATTTTTATTTAAGCTAATCCTTAAATTGTCCATTCAGTGTGTTCTTATAGCTAACAGGGCACACCTTGTGCTCAAAAAGGAGGCAGTTGGTAAGCTATTTGCCTCTGTGGTAGGAATTAAGTGTTTGCCAGTTTTTAAAGCACAGGCCTTATTTTGAGGTAACAGAAATAGTCATTTCAATTACTTTCCCTATATAGGAAACCTGATTTGTGATAAATTCCATTTGGAATTGCCTTGGACAGTGTATTGCAGAAGAACGAATACAAACAATAGCTAATTAATAACTATGTATGCTTTTCTTGTTCCCAAAGATGATGCATCAGCCATGAAGGATGTTGTGGTGTCTATTGACATGAGCAAAGACTCAGACGGTGACTCCTCGAAGCTCTCCTCTAAGACCACAAGTGTTCAGAACAGTCCAGCTGTCCAAAAAGGTTAGTTTTTCCCCCCCATTTGACAGTTCTTCTGAAATGTGTTTTAATCCAAGACTTTCCATTTTTAGAATTAAGTCATAAGGTCCTTAAATGGCTTCAGTGGTTTGGGAAGTTGATTTGGTCCTTATTTCCCCTCAGGAAATTAAATTTCTACAAATGCTACTTTTCCGTAGACCTTAGCTGCTCACACAGGAAGTGTTGTGGTGTGCCCCTGTGACCTTGACTGTCCCACTGGGACCTTGTTCTCCAATCACCAACTCACTTCACATCAAACACATACGCACACACATCCCAGATGTTTTTGCTTGTGCTTATTAAGGGTTGCCGAGATGTCTACTCCCACAGCTGGGTGACGATCAAACTGGGACATTATTCCCACAAACGGGAAACAGTTAAGCTGAGAACGGAGAAGAGCTGGAGTATTTACATGACGCATCCCAATATTTTTTGTTTCCGGTAACCTACAGAATCCTTTTCTTTTATAACTGTATGGATACATGCATGGAAAGGCATTTTGTGTGGATGAAAAAATAGCCAATCCTCACAAAATAAGTGTCTGTTTCAATGATCACCATATGAAACAGAAGCTGACTAGCTTATCACAGCAGGCTTCAACTAACAGGTCTTCTACAAAAAATGCAGTGTATTTATGTAAATCTGGTGTAAATCATTTAACTTATTATTATTATTATTATTATTATTATTATTATTATTAAATCAAAAATAGTAATAATTCACTAGTGTATTTTGATATACAGTATCGGCCAAAAGTGTGGACACACCTCATTCAATCTCATTTCTTTCCTACATAGTAAATGAACACTGAAGTCATCCAGACTATGAAGGAGCCCATAAAGGATCATGTAGTAAACTTAAAAGTGTTAAACAAACCAAAACATGTTTTAGATTCTTCAAAGTAGACACGCAACTGATGTCTCAAACACATTAAGAGGCAAGAAATGCAAGTCATGAACTCTTGACAAGACACAGCTGTTAACTGAAAGCCATTCCAGGTGACTACCTCATAAAGCTGACTGAGAAAATGCCAAGAAAGCTGCATCTAAACAAGAGGTGCCTACTTCTGTTTTGTTTACTAAATAATTACAGATGTGTTTACTCATAGTTTGGATGACTTTAGTATTAATCTACAATGCAGAACATTTTTAAATAATGAAAAACCACTGAATGTGCAGAATGTGTGTCCAAACATTTAATTGGTACTGTATTGTGAGGCAATATACAGTTGAAATTGTGGCATGGTTTCAATCATATTGTACAGCCAAGACAGATTGTGTTTGTGTTAATGTCAGTCAGTGTACTGGACTGAGTGTTTGTATCAAACTGAGGTTTAAGAACATGTTTTGAGAGGTATGTGTGTGTGTGTGTGTGTGTGTGTGTAAGTGTGAGGGGACAAAACTGAAGATTTCTGCCATTTGCGTTAATCCTCTTTGAGCTAAGCAGCACTAATACTGAACCCTTTATTATTTCCTCAGGAACAGGCTCACATTGAAGCATACGTTTTGGTGTCTGCTCCAGAACCATGGTTATGAGTGTGTTCAGATGGGGGATCTAGAACTTAAAAATAATGGACTCCCATACATGCCTTAATTCCTTCATCATTGGAGGTTTATGGAAGTGTGTGTGTTTCTTACAGCCTGATTTTGTCCATCTGTGTCTTGTGATTGCTCACCTTCTGGTGGTTTAGGTGAGATTAGTTCATGTTTTGAACTGTAGGGATTGTGTTCCACCAAGAGGACATTTGATGAGATTGGTACTGAGCATGCGTGTTTTTCCCACAGAGAACAGTTTGTTTCATTTGGAGCCGTTTCTAATGAAATGTTAACAGAACAGACCTCTCATTGTACCTCACTGTTGACGCATGTGTTTCCCATCACGACAGCAGTGAGCATTAACCTTTCTCTGTTTTCTCCCCTCCTTTTTTACTTGTTTTTTAAAACTTCATCCAGATGATGAGGATGACGGCAAAGCTCCTACACAGCCCCTGTTGAAAAAAGGCAGGCAGTCCATCTTATGTTTTTTTTCCCTCTTGCTCTCTATCTCTCCTTCACCTTTTAATAGTTATTGGTATTCCCCCTGCACAGCTAACTGTCATTTAAGAATAACTGTTATTTCTTCAGTTTTCATGTCTTTTTTTTTCTGCTGGCTTTCTTCTAAACCTCTTCTCATGGCTGCTTCTGGCCTCGGGTCTACCTGTGTGGTACTGTGTGCTCCATCATAGTTGGAGACTGTCTTCTTCGGTCTACCTGTGTGTGTATGGATATGGGTATTTGTGTGCTCCTGATAATGTCTTTCTTTCTCCTCTATCCTGGACTCCTTCTGCTGCATCTACCTGCTAAATCTGCTTCAAATGGAGAAACACTCCACAAATGAAATGCTCTGCAGTGCATCTAATGCAATATGGTGCAACTCTAAATGGTTGTTAAATGGATTTATGTGTTAATTTTGTGGGAGTAGGTGGTTTTGTTTTTGTTTGTTTTTTTGCCAGAAGGCAAGTAGCTTGGTTTTACTGTTGGAGCACTTCAGGGCTGTCATTGTTCTGTGACTCTGGAGCCTCAAGATAAAACCTTTTGAATTTTTCCTCTCTGCTATTTGATACGTACCACCCTGCAGTCAGACTTAGAACATTTCAAAGCAGCTTTTTGTGCAGTCTTTTTTCACTTATGATGAAACACTTTCCTGAAGTAGGTGTCTCTCGCTGTGTTTGTTCTTAGATAAAACAAGCCCGACAATGCCGCTGAACGTGGCTGATCAGAAGCTGTTGGAGGCCAGTCAGCAGTTTCAGAAGAAGCAGGGCAAAGGCACAGTGGATGTCTGGTGGCTGTTTGATGATGGCGGTACCTTATTAATTCCAAAACATTCCTTAAAGTTTTGTAGTGTTCTCTGTAACAGTATTCTGTGTATGAACATTTGTTTTTTTTCTGTTTGTTTACAGGACTGACTCTGCTCATCCCATACTTAATTGCTGAAAAGAAGAAGTGGCAAGACTGCAAGATACGTGTGTTCATTGGGGGCAAGATCAACAGGATCGACCATGATCGTAGAGCGTTAGTGTTTACATTTTTTTTTTTTTAAACAATAGCTTAAATAGGAGAAATGTAAAAATATCAGCACTCAAATGTAGTCAGTCATCCAAGACATGTTTGTATGATGATCTCTTTCAGATTTGCTTTTTATTGAAGGTCATTGTAGCCCAGATGCTGCATAAATACAGTCATGGATCAAAAAATTAAGTATTGTGAAAGTTTTTTGTTCACGATTTCATTCAAAAGGATAAACTGTCATCTATATTCATTCCACATACATTGACATATTTAAAGCCTTTTACTGTTATGTTGATCAGTATGGCTCATAGCTCATGAAAAAAAAAGATCCAGTATCTAAGATTAGTAGAATATTGCATTTCATGTTTGAGTAAATTACTGTTCAGACAGTATAAATACAGTGTATATCTCGGTCTAGTTCTGCACAAGCAACCCCAATCATAGACACGTCTGCTGACTTCACAGTTGACAAGATGCTCGTTGGCACCCTCCACAAGGAGGGTCAGCCACAGAAAGTCGATACTGAAAAGGCTGGCTGTTTGCAGCGTGCTGTATCAAAGCGTACTAGAAGAGTGGAAAGACACAGAATCCAAGGTGTCTGAAGTCTGCTGGTGTTGGTCCACTGTGTATCTAAAGTCAACACAACTGTCTACCAGGAGATTTTGGAGCACTTCATGCTTCAGTCTGAGATGAACTTTATGGAGATGCTGTTTTCTTTTTCCAGCAGGACTTAACACCTGACCAAAGTGCCAAAACTACTACTATATGGTTTGCTGACCATGAAATTGCTGTGCTTGACTATTCAGCCAACTCTTTGGACCTGAACCCGATGGAAGATGAAAAACACCCAAACCAGCAATACAACTGAGCTCAAGGCCACTATGAAAGCAACCTGGGGTTCAGTATCATTACACTGGTTGCCACCATGTCATGCCGCATTACTGCAGTAATTCATGAACATACTTGTGAGAAGTTCATTTCAGTACATCTTACTGAAATATTATAAGTTTGAACTGGATTTCTGATTTTCATGTGAGCTATAAGTCATACTCATAAACATTCAAATAAAAAAAGATGAGCAATAGGTCACTATACATGTAATGAATATAGCATCACTGTTTAGCTTTTTGAATTAAATTATGAACAAAGTACAATATTATATATATTTTTTGTGTGTGAAGGTAAACCTCGCCAGTTTATTTAAAAAAAAAAACAAACAAAAAACTTTTAGCTTAAAACATTCTCAAAGACTCAGAACTCAGAATTGTTAAGTAATCTCCTGTTGTGTAATTGACTGTGGTTTCAGATATTACATTGTTATCTGTAAAAACAGAGAGAAGCACAAACAAAATTCAGATTTCCAGATAGCTGCTAATACTGTTTTAGGCATGAACTTAATGGATATCAATGTTTACATTTCTGAAAAAACTTAAGTGAGTCTGAGATGTCTTAAAGCTGGCTTATTTAGTGCTGTGAGGATGGCTCGACCCAGGAGTTGTTGCTGCAGCTTCCAGAAGAGCTGCTAATATGAGGCAGGGCCACATGCCGCGTTAAGCGTACGCTATTAGACCTATTAGTATGCCATGCTTCTTTTTACATAAAAAGCTTTATACATGGCCCCTCTGTACTCTTTTCTCTCTCTGTCTCTGTCTTTGGTGCTCTCTCTGTGTGTGTGAATGTGTTTCAGAGAGTGCTCTGAACCCACGTGGCTGTATTGTCCGACACAAATGTTTCCCATTGTCCTCTGCAGCTGCCTGCTGCTCCTTTTGTTTGCTAAATTTAGCAGTGTGCCAGGGCTCCTTTCACAGCACACTGTAGCTAGTATGGAAGCAGCTAGGATTCAATGAATTCTGCTCAGTGTATAAAACCACTCTGAGGTTATTTCATGTTAAGTGGATCATCAAACACAGTTGAATGAGGTTATGGCTTCATTTGTTACTTCAAATATATTGGTGAATGTTTAATAAATTATAATGAGTTATACTGTTTTGAGATGAACTGAGTGATTTTTATTTTACTGGTAGTCATATTTTTCTGTCTTGCTGGGCATGATGTGCAGTATGGAATGACATTTTGTTTGTCAAGTTGATTATTTTAAAAATAACACCTGCTAGTGTAACTCATTTTGACCCCTCAATCAAATAACAACCTGTAGTTTTGCTGAGATGCCGTACCATCTTGTTGCTGTATCCAGCTGTTGCTGGTGGGGTTTTTTTTCTGTTCTTTGAAGTTGTTCGCTTTTGAAGACAAGTCCTAAGGAAATGACTATTCAGAGAGCAGCCTTGCAGTTGATATATCTCAAATCCACAGATAATTTTAACAGTCCCCAGCCTTAAATCCACAGGTACCTGCTATATCAGTTCTTTTGAAGGCCAGACGCTTTTGAAGCATTAGTGTGGCACCAGAGTGCCTTTGAATGCTACTCTTAAATGCATTCCATATCAGAATGGCTTTGTGGGTCTCTGGTAACCCGCCTGTGCTTTTGTTTTCTCCTCAGAATGGCCACATTGCTTAGCAAGTTCAGGATAGATTTCTCTGACATCACCGTCCTGGGAGACATCAATACAAAACCCAAGTCTGAGAGGTAGGATGAGCACTCTCGCCACCTTTTATCTCACTGTCCCTCATGTGAGCAGTAATGCCTTTTGTGATTTCATACAAACATCTCCATAATTGTGTGGTTCCTTTGGGTCATCTGCCAGATGGCTATACATTGCAGTGGCAAAAGCAATACTTTTGTGAATTATTAATTATGTTTTTGTCATTGAGTGCCTCTGTTCTGCTTTGTCTTGTGGTGATCTATTGAACAAGAACAATTGTTTCCTTTCTTGTGCCAAGTCCAGAAAGCTTCTGATTTAAAACAAATCTGGGATTGCAAAATGGATAGTGCATGGTGATCAAAGGCAGCAAATTGCCTTGGTGCTTTTTAGTAAATATCTGTGTGTGTGTGTGTGTGTGTGTGTGTGTGTGTGTGTGTGTGTGTGTGTGTGTGTGTGTGTGTGTGTGTG